>JAWNPV010000031.1:0-54676 GCA_035078785.1 Collessia kirishimana
CGGAGGGCGTTCGATATACTTCTGGGTATATCTATATCTATGTGTGTGTGCGTGTGTGAGTGTGTGTGTGTGTGTGTGTGTTTGTGTGTGTGTGTGTGGCATAACGTTGATATATCCATTAAACTGATGCCCAAGTTCACAATCTTTGTGCGACGCCGACACAACTCAGCTGTGCAGCCTGGCACACTGGTCTACGCTCGTCTATACATATATAGAGAGAGAGAGAAGAAAATTCTTTTCCTTTGTCACAAAATCAATTTATCACCTGAAGGTAACAAAACAATAAAAAACAACAAAGAAACCCTGGGAAACACAGCATTTTGCTAAATAGATATTTGAAAAAAATATATTTAAAGTTGTAGAATAGAAAAAGAATTAAGATGCAGTTTCCGAAGGTAGAAGGAACTCAAGAATTTTATTGGATAGATAATTGGTAACTTTCTTCTATGTAAACTTTTTAAAAAATATTTTCCACAAAGGCAATGAAATTATCAAATCACATTTAATAACCTTAAAATTAGATATCAAATGATTTAAACTATTAAACAAATTTTTTGTTAATTAATTATCAACTCCATTAAGTTGTAAAAATTTTTAAGCTTAAGATTCCTTGAAAAAATATTTTTTAAATATTTTTCAACACAAGAGAGAAAATCAAGTTGTGACCACTGTGCTGCACGCCGTGTGCGGCCTGTGTAGACAAATAAAAACCGGTATTGTTCGATGCCGCATAAGGTGCGGAGGCTCATACAGAAAGAACATAAAGGACGGACAGCCGAGCAGCACCAGACGGTGGGTGGGGAGCTGTGGTAGGGGAAGGTAGAACAGCTGCTGCACAAAGTGCATTGTGTGTGCAGTTGTTGGGCTCTGAGACACTGAATCCCCCCTCCATCCAAAGCAGGATATTTACTTGAACGCAACTCTCTGTCTCCCTGAATCCGCCTTAGTAATCCGCTTTATCCTTTGTCCTTGTCGTTGCAGCGGTTAGCCAGTTTGGTTCAACGGTTTCCAGCCAAGAAGGAAGGAAGTGGTTTGGCGCCATGGCACTTAGGTGTTGGCTGCTGCTATTTGGATTGCTGGTGCTGGCCGCGCTGGACTCGCTGAGGACAACAGCCCTGGCGTTGCCCATAACGTCGCGGCCCATCGAAGGCAATGCCCAGCGCCTGGCCTGGGACGAGTGGCTGCGTCTGCCGCTGGAGCAAAAGTCGCAGGAGAAGGACAAGAAGGTGACGGCCAAGTCCATATTCACGCTGCCCTTTCGCCACTGCCCGTCGGGTCATATGCTGTACAACGAGCGGTGCATACCACAGAGCAACATCGATCCCAACGATCTGCTCAAGCAAGAGCTGATCATCCTGGCCGGCGGTAGTGCCGCTCTGGGCGGAGTCACGCCCATACCGGACTACGACTACAGCGACACTGAGGGGGACAGTGAAGAGCTGATCTATGAGCCGCCAGGGGGCAAGTTTGATCTGCCGCTGCAGATCGGCTTTGGTGGCAACGAGGATCAGGCTTTGCCCAGTGAGGATGCACCGCTAAAGTTTAATATTTTTGAAAAGAAATTTCCCACCGGCACGGGGGCAGCTGAGTTGGAAACGCCGGAAGAGGAGCTCTCGCCACCGATGGCTCTGAATGCATCTAGGGTCAGTACAACTGCAGCCACCGCAACAACAACCAGAGCAACAATAGCAACCACAGCAACAACAATATCCTTGACCACGACCACGCCGATGCCCACATTGAGCCAGCAGGCGCAGCTGCTGGCCAAGGGCAGCCGTGTGTCGCAGGAGGATCTACAGGCCGATGCCAGCAACACCCAGTCAAGCACTACGGCTCTAAGCAGCAGTGTTTTCGGCGACACTGGCGACATCGGGGCGACTGTCTTGTCCTCTGGCGATCCACCACAGGCAGAGACCTCTTCGGCTGTTCAGCTCGTCACGAGCAGCCTAAGTGAGGTCACTCAGCCGTATGCGGATGCCAAGACAGGCAAGACAACGGAGGTCGCTGAGGTGGATCTGCCGCAATTGCTTAAGGAGGAGGCCCTGCTGCCGCCCGTCAGCCATCGGCGAGTGAGTCAGCTGCTCAGCGCCGATCTGGATGATGGCGAAAGCAACGAACCAGTGGATGAAAACGCCACGGATATTGTGCCCGCTGTGGATGACACAACGGCTGGCGAAACTGATTCCACCGAGCCGTCTGAGGAGCGTACGAGTGCTGCTTTGGAAGCACAGACAACGCCTACAACCGACTACTCGTCTGTGTCGCCGGCAACGTCTCCTTTGCCAGCCATGTTATTGGCACATCCGCAACCACTGCGGCAACTAGCAGCAGCCTCTGTCGTTTCAGGCGAAGAAGATGGAGAAGAACAAGAGCTAGATGAACAACATGAAAATCGCCTTGCTGTCACGATAAAATCGAAAGTGCAACCGGTTCAGATCAGCTCCACTGCGGTCACAACAACACCAACACCAGCACCAGCAACAGCAGCAACAGCAACAACAATGGCAGTAACAGCAGCAGCATCGGCAACAACGACGACAGACAGTGCTGATGCTGCTGCTGTTGTTGTTGCTGCTGTTGCTGAAACTGAAATTGAAACCAAGCCCGAACACGAACCCAAACCCGCTGCCATACATCAAGATGCCAATGACGCTGGCATCCATGGTGACCGGTTTCATTATCAGCATTTTGGCGACGACTTGGCCGGAGATGTTGCTTCCAGCAGCATCAGCAGCATCAGCGCCAGCATTGATGCACAGAACGATATGGAAGAGAGTGACAATTTAATGACAAATACAATTGGCGGCGGTCGGAGCGACGGCACTGTTGTTGGTCATAAAACCACAAGTGCAAGTGAAATGAATGTTGAACAAGAATTGCGCAAAATCAACGAGCTGGTAAAGGGCAAGTGGTTATTGCTACAGCGCCAACGGCAACAGCAACAACAACAGCAGCAGCAGCAGCAGTCACATCTTCTGTTGGACAGCGGGGCTAGTAAGGCAACATCAACATCAGCATCAACTACAACAATGACAACGACAACAGCAAAAACAACAGGAACTACGGAGAGCAGCAGCAGCAGCAGTAGAACAGCAACATCTAACCAACCAGCTGCAACATCAACTGAAAGCTCAACAAAGTGGTCAAAATTTATGCCAATCGTAGGCCAAAGTGCAACAACAGATGTCTCAACAAGCAGAGCAACAGATACAACAGCATCCACATTAGCAATATCAAGCACATCAAGCAATGTTGCCGACAGTACAACAGCAACCACAACAGCAGCAACAACATCATCATCACATCCAAGTATTAATACAAATCGTAGCAATAGGAATAGCAAAATAATTAGTATAGATAGTTTAGTCGGAGCACCCATCATAGCATTAGAAACAACCACAACAGCAGCACCAACAATAACAGCAGCAACAGCAGCAGCAACAGCAGCAGCAACATCCCCTACTAACAACGACAGCAGCAGCAGCAGCAACAACAACGAAAATAACGATAATTATACACCGTTTTGGTGGCTACCCAACATTGGTTGGCGCCTGGACCGTCAGGTGGATAAACAAGGTGAGGATCGTTCCTTGCTGTTGCGTTTTTTCAACACATTTCGTGGCAGCAACTACGATACAACAGCAACAACCGCAGCTATATAGGCAGCAATCTTAATTGTTCCCCCCCACCTCCCCGTAAACAACGTTAAGCCGCCGTTTAGCTCTGAGCTGCTCTCGTGCATGTCGAGAGCCAATGTTGGAGAGCTAACCGGGCTACCACTGACCACCACTTGGCCATCATTGGTTATCCAATGGCTCCCTGGGGTATTGTTGGCGTGTCCTTGCCAAATGCCGGCAGCAACAACGTTTCAATTGTATGTTGAAGTCTGTTTCAATCAGTTGCCAAGGCCAACTCATCGCTTCTTATTATTATCTTATCACTGTTATAACTACTTTCCTCTCTGTTTTTCCTTGTTTTTTTGATTTTTTTGTTTTTAATTTTTTATTTCAAACTAATTGCAGTCTGTGCTTTTCATTTACTTGTGGAAATTTTTAGAGTTTTTTTTATTATTTAAAAAAGATTTATTTGCACGAATCTGTCGTCTGTGAATCAATTTCCCTTGTTGTTGTTCAATTATTTAGATATTTTAAGGGATTTTTAAAAGGAATTTCGGATGCCAGGACACGCCGGCAACATGAATTGCTGCTGTTGCCTGTGTTGTTGTTGTTGCTGCTGCTGCTGTCCGGCTGTCCGGTGCAACAATAACCAGAGCTTAGCAATATTTAATTGTGATTATTTAATGTTATAATTAGTTCTTAGCTAAAGTAAAACAAGAAACACAAAATACAACCACAAATATTCTTACAATATTATGATATTAATATGTATTATCTACCCTGGCATGTGTCCCATGTATCCCATGTGTCCCATGTATCCCATGTATCTATGTTGTATCGTACGGTTTTCTATTAATGTAATACTTATCCACCGTATACACAAGAATCTACCTTATCAACCGCTGCTACTTTTCCTAACCAGGTCCGTGTATATAGTGAGAAATATTCAAAGCCCGATCAATTGAAAATACTAAAAACAAAGCCATCTTATCTGCATTTTTTTTTGTATTTTTTTTAGCAACTGTCGCTTAGATTTCACCTACATTTATACACATTTTTTTTCCTAGTTCTTAAGCCATATTTATACACTAAAAGAAACAAAAGAAAATGAGCAAGAGAAACCAACTTATTGTAAATTAAATGTAATGCATGTACATAGATCTAACTGTCTCTTCTTCATTAAGCTTGTAAATCTTTTTTTTTTTTGCGCAAGTAAAACAAAGAATATAAAACCAAAACAATTATACAATATTACTGAACGGAGTTTTTATTGTTTTCAATTTTTTTTTTTTAATTTATTTGCCATATTTAACAGACCTTAAAGTAAGTATTTGGCCAAGGGTAACCCATTAGCCCCAAAATGTATACTATGGTATGGGGAAAGAGCTGCGCTTACTTGTGGGTGTTTGTGTGGCAGTCTGGCAGCTGATCAGTTCAGTGTCAGCAAGAACGTAAGAGCAGGTGAGGCCAACAGGAAACAGGCCACGAGGGCGTATCAGCTACCAACTGCAATCAGCGCCTAATGCAGCTCGTTAGGCAAACAAACACACACACACATACACACACAGGCCTCTACGCACTATCCTCAGTTGGCAAATTTTTTCCTTTGCTTTACATTCACTTGGATTTTATATGCCATGTTAACATGCCATCTGCATATGTTTACTCAACCAAAAAAAAAGGAGAAAAAAAAATCGACAGGAAAACGAAAATTTTTAAATAAAAAGCTACGTTAAATATTCCTAATGGCAGACGCACGCACACACTGACACCATAAACGAGCAAATGTTACAGATATTTTTGCATATCATATGCGGCGGGTTTGGTGTCTAGAGAGACAGCGAGCGAGGGAGGGAGGAAGGAAGGGAGAGCGAGTGATTGCAGCAGGACTGACAGCTTCCGGTGGTTGCGGCTGATTTTATTTCCACTGCCTCGTCTTCGCCTTCGACTTCGCAGCTGTTGTCCTCACCCTTAACACAATGTTTGACTTTATTTGGCCTTTTTTTTTCCAATCCTATGCTATGTGACTTGGACAAGTCTGTGTTGGGGGACTGAGAAGATTTTTATTGTCAGAGTGTCAAGGTGTGTGTTGTAACCTTTTCTGCCTACCCTGCTGACTCAAGGAAGTGCGAAATCCAAAACTATCTGTGTCAATAAGCTTATTTAAAATAGTTGCCTGTGAACAGTAGTTGCCGGGGGGTGTTAAGCTAAGGCGTTTCGGCCTCGGGCGCCAGTGTCTTAACTGTGCTTACAGTTGAATGAGTTTGCCGGTCAAGTGTTCAAGTGTGTTGGCCAGCTGGCCAACTGGCAAACGTTTAACTTAATCCCGCATAATCGCCACCAATTCAGACTTGAAACTTGCCACAAAGCTGGGCCACCCGTGCCAGACCGAAAGGGGGCAATGGAAGGCAGCCGTGAGCCTCTTAAAAATAATTTTATATTTTTAATAATTTATTTTTTAGGTTTTTTTTTCTTTTTTTTTATTTATTAAAGTTAAGTAACGGATTTGTGGGCTCTTTATAATAAAACAATCAACATGCAGTGAACACATCCAATTTTCAAGAAGTCAGTTGTATGTTTGTAGCATACTTATAGGCAGGCGTTGGTATATCACCTCAGGTAGGGATTTACAAAAATTACAAAGCATTAAGCCAACAAATAAATATTTTATATGATAAAAAATTAAGAAGAAAACATTAAAGCTTAGCACTACACCTCTGTTGGCCCTCAAAAGTATGCTAAGCATTGAAAGAAACTGCCAACCGCTCATTGTCTCGTCCGCTTTCTCTGTGGCCTTAATCGTTTGTGCCGTGTCCGTGCGTGCGTGCGTGCGTGCGCGTGTGTGTGTATGTTGCTCAAATAAATCAATAATTTATTTATGACAGCCACTTTCCTTGAGCCAAGATTAATAGTCATTGCTCTTTGCATATGCTAATTGCATATAAATCTCTAACGAATTGTGAATTTGTTAAATAAAATTTTTGTATTTTTCCTTCATCTCACTGCCTTGTGATTTATTTTTGTGTTGGCTTTTGGCTATTGATATGCGAGGATACACAGAGGGAAAAGGCAAAAGCATACAACGCTAATGCTGTGTCCTTGCTGTAAGTGGGCAGCAGTTGCTGGCAGTTGTTGCCAAAAGGATATTTCTGTTGATTTAACTATTAAGCTTGAATGCATACAAAAAATCACACACAGACACACACACACACACTGGACAGGATAAAGCGACGCACTTAGGCAGACTGCATATGCTAGTCTCTGTGTGTGTGTGCTTGTTTGTTGGTGTGTCCGTGTGTGTGCATAAAATATAAATGAAACGAGAGCGCCTAATGCTCGGCAACACAAAGTCTCAATGTGTTGTACAGTATTTTAGTTTTCAATGGCTGAGCTTTTATGCAAAGTAAACAGACACACACACACACTCACATAAACGCATACAGGAGTAATAAGAGACACACTCAAAGCCACACGCACATTACCATACCATACATACATAATTTAGCTGAGTGTGTTTGTATTTAACAGTTGGAGGCAGCATTAGCCATTGCCATTGTCTGCCCAAAACACGGCCAGCGAGGTGAGCCGGGGGATACGTTGCCATTAACGGAAGGGTGTCCTGTGTGTGTGTGTGTGTGTGCGTGTGTGCGTGTGTGCCCAGTGAACTGAAGCTTCTCGCAATCTGCTCAATGAATCTCAATAAGTTTGGAACGCAACGCCTGTGTGCTGTGTGTGTGCGGGCTTTTGTGTTTGCATTCGTATGCGTGAGCTAAATCAAGCGGTAATTGGTTCTTCTTGCCACCGCTGCCTCCGCTGTTGTTGTTTATATAATTGAAACTAACACAAATAAAGTGCAAAAGCTTTCTGATTATGGGGATTTGCAGGCAACCACGGAATGAGCGTGGCTAAAAGCCGACTCCAAATGCCAAACCATATTGCCTCGTTGCCTCGTTGCCTCATTGCCTCATTGCCATTGCCATTGCCATAGGCTCTGCTGACTTACGCTTACGGCTGCCCCGTCCCCCTTATCATTGATAAATGACTTACACACACACTCACACACAAACACAAACAGCCAGCAGCACACATGATCTGTAGAATATACAACTGCAAGCGACTATCACAGTGGTTGCCAGCATTTGCCTGGGATGATGCCTCCTGGCTTATGCTTCTTCTATTCTAGTGTTTTGATTGAGGAACCATTCAAAATGCCACAAAACTAATCAACAGATTCGGTGAGTTGTTGTCCAGAGATCGGCATAACAAGCTTATCTAGTAGCTGCCTGGGAAAAGCGCCTGGGCATAGGCTATAGCATGGAAAACTGCTTTATATCGTCAGCGATTTAGCAGCCACTTGAACTACTTTCATCTGCAAACAATTTTAAGACACTGCAAGCAGGTTAATGCTAAACCTCGGAAAGCGCCTGGGGGTAGGCTAAGCAACTGTTAATGACTTCTTTAGAGTTACAACTTGTCAGGAGAAAATCTAAAAATATTTTTAATAGTTGAGCGCTGTGAAAACTATTTAAAAAAAATTATTTATTAAATGAATTAATTAAATAATTAGTTGTTAGATTTTTAGGGAAAATAAAATCCCTTTCGGGATATCACAGTCAACGTTTATATGGCATTAAGGTTCCGTCTAAGCTCAAAGGATTTTTAATTTAGTTTTTTTTGTTGCTGTTATAGTTGAGAGAGAAAATTCTTTTGTCTGTAGTCGGAAAACTCATCTCTAGCAACCACTGTGCTGGCAGACACATGTCTACAACAAAGGCAGGAGTATCTGTGTGTGTGTGTGTTAGTGTGCGTGCGTGTGTGTTGGTTTAGAAGAGCTTGATTAGAGTGCGATTGTATGAGTTTGTTCTTTGGCATAAGCTGCAGTTAACTTGAGTATAACAATGATAAGGATAACGTCAAGCGATTGCGTTTGAGATTACCTGTATTATACTCACACACGCACGAATGCACACACACGCACACGCAGACAAACACACATACACATACGTGCTGACACGTGTTTGGCACCTTATTTATCTGAGCAGTTTCATTGTGCCTGACTGCTGGCCATTTGCTCAAACATTTGTGTTAAGTAATTGGTTTGGTTGGGCTCTCCGCTCGCCAGATCCTTTTGCCCTGTTATCCTACGGGGGGAACCCAGGGCGGGGAAGGAGATGATGGTGAATAGTTTAGTCAGCGTTAGCTTTGCATTTGGTTCATTAGTTTGCCATTTTGCCAATAGCGAGCGGCTCAATGAAAGCACTGAAAGTGCTTTAAATGTTCATTTGATGCTATTCAAGCGTGAGAATATTTACACACACACACACACACCCACACACACACATACAGACACACACACAGGAGCATTTATTCAACTCAATTAATGGCAATAAATGCAAATTACATTTAAATGCGACGCATAATTTTGCATTTGGCTGCCTTTTCCTGCCCTGCGGTTGGCATTTTAGTTATTTACGACTTTATTTTCTCCAGCTCCCACTCTGTGTCTCTCTGCGTCTCCCTATCACTGTGTTTCCCTGTTTTATCCTTAGCTGTTGATCTAATAAACATATGTAAACCTAGAGACTTTAAACTGCCATCGAAGTAGCCCAGCAACAATTAATTCTCGATGGGGAAGTTTATTTTGTCAGGCAGCTTGTCGCAGGCTAAACAGAGCTTATTTCCCCCCTTAGAGAGTGGAAATAATCTTGGCAGGACAATTGCGATTGTCACAATCCTTTGACTACACCATATAGCTGCCATTGGGTTAGGCAACCCTAACGACAGCATTGTTTCATCTGCCCCGAGGGCCAATTGAGATGTCTTTTGGATTTTCTAACACGCATATGTGTTGCTCTGGTTGCCAGTTCTTACCTTTAGGCTTCAACCGCATTGAGGCTCAACCAGCTGCTAAGCTCTGCCCTGAGCAGTCGCTGACTGGTTGACTTTAGCTGCTCCACCTGCAGCTGCAGCTGCTGCTGTTTTTATTGCCCTTTGAAAGAAATGTCAACATCAATTCCCATTTACTTGCACCTGACCAGACACCCACACGTGGCCAGCAGCCACAGAAGCCACAATATGCTTAACCCCCGCTCCCCCCCTCTGTCTGTCTCCCTGTCTATTTGGCCATCAATGAAGGCGATTACCATTGTACATGGGACACCAGACCAAGGTGGGTTCCTGGCATGGATCAAAGGCGCTATGGGGTTGTGTGGTTTTCATTCAGTTTGCTGTGTTTTTTTTTTCCCGCTCGGGCGCGTAATGTGCGGCAGCCATTTGCTGCCATTTACAATGCATTTTTTTAACACACACACACAGAGACAGAGAGACAGAGAGAGATAGACAAACACGCATGTGTAATTGCGAATGAAAGCTCAACGGCTACAACAATCGGTGGCAACAACAGTGTTAACCGCCATTTCAACATTTCAATGTTGTTTCCAGCAAAGAACTGAACTGAACACTGTAAGCCACCTCCGCTGTACCGCCGGACTTGACTCGATTCCAAACCAATTCAATCCAACCCAATCCAATCCAGTGCAGCTCAGCTCAGCTCAGCTCAGCTCAGCTCAGTTCAGTTCAGTTCAGTGCCGGCGCAATCCCAACGAGCTGTTGCCATGTGTTTTGTGTAATTTGAAAACCAAACCCGCAATCTCATAATGCGCTGTATTCATTGTCATTGTCGTTGTCATTGTCATTGCCGATGTCGTTGATGTTGTCGTTGCTGTTGTCGTTGCTGTTGCCATTGGCCATATCCATTGTGGCGTCACTTCACTCTGCTGTTCCTTGACTCCCTTTCTCCCTGCCTGCCTGCCACTTGTCATAAATAAGCAGTGAAGCTTTGAGTTCTCAGCTACCGAACCCCCGGGAAACCGGGAAAAACGTGGCAACTTTTCCACAAGGCACAAAAATTAAATGTTGACCAGCAAGCGGGCGTGAGAGGAACAACAACAACAGGAAAAAAAAACCGGGGAAAAAAACAGGAAAACAAAACAGCAACAACAACAACAAAGAAAAAAAAGTTGGCCAACGTATGCCAACAATGTAATTTTGACGCTTGATCTTGGCAAGGAATCCACACAGACGCAGACAGAGAGACACCCACAACAGGCAGCCCAAACAGGCAGCGGCAAAATGGCAGCTGGAAAATGCGTAGCGCAAAAACAGAGAAAACCGCCCTCGGATAATGGACACCGTGGAATGCAAAAAACCACACACAGACACACATATGAATATCCCTGTGTGTGTGTGTCTGTGTGTTCGTTGCATTTGGATTTGTTTGTTTGTATTGTTGCCGCGTTGCGTTGCGTTATTACTGGGCAAACCGCAGTGGCCGGGCGGATGGCCACCTCCTACCGCCCATCGCCAACCGCCCACCGCCTACTGCATGCAACTGCCGTCAACTCATAATATTTCATTGGTGTTGCTTTGGCTTTGTTGACATTTCGTTGGCTTTCCTTTGCCTTGCTTTGCTTTCTGCCATCCTGCATCCTGCCACCCGGATCAGCAGCAGCATCACCGCTCCTTGCTATGCAACAACCGGACACGAGAATTTGCACAGCGCATTGCCAACCGACTGACTGCAACGGATGTCAACAAGGCGTTGAACAGTGGAGAGCAGCAGGCAGTCGGCAGCAGGCAGCAGGCAGCCGGATGCATAGAGAAGGAAGCGCACATGTCTGTCTGTCTGTCTGTCTGTCTATCTGTCATCATCCTCTCATCATCCTCTCATCAGAGCCGTCGCATTGCAGTCACAGTTGAGTTTCAGCTGCAGCTGGTTAACCGGACGGACTAAGTTGCCACGAAGGCGGGGGAAATATCCGCGAGAATTGTTATAGGAAAAATCTGTATCTCAGTGCTGGTCAATGATCCATTAAGTAATATTATCAGCTACCTCGCTCCCTTTCCCTGTCATTATCAGAGCAATGAGGATGGAAAAAGCCAACCGGTCCAGGCTGAGACCTTGGTTATTGCCACTGGCAACATGTCCCGTAATGACCCTGGCAATGGCACTAGAATGTTGGCTCAGAGCTGGCCAACCGTCCACCAACAGTTTGCCCTAGAGCAAAGGCTCCTGCCTTCCCACCACTGGCAGCCAAGAACTCTTTCGACAATCTTTGCAGCTGTCGCGTTGCTGTCAGCTTCGAGTGCTGGGCAAACAAGGACATTGCAGTGTCGTTAGCGCGAAGTAATCAAAGCACAACACGCACAGTCATCCGCCCATGACAAAGGACCCCTGTCCTCGCCCCACACCCCTTTCGGTAAAAGAAAGAAGGCGAGACAAGCTGGTAGGTTGAAGGGTTTCAATGTTTGCCTTGCTGTTCGCTCGCGGACAAGTGAAAGTGAGTGGACACGCTGGTAGGTAGTCTAGGCATTGAACTCCTCTGCATCGTTGTGGGACTGGTCATTGGTGCTGGCTGCTGCACTGGTTATCACTTCTATGGTTCGATTGAGCGACGTATCGATTGTGGTCTTGGGCAGCGGCAACAGCACTTGGCCCGTGTGATTCCTGCGGGCATCGGCTGGTGCCGTGTCGATGCTCCAGTGAACGTTGCGCTTGGTGCGATCGCAATGACTGCTATTCGTTTCCGAATCCTCTTCCGATTCGGAGAATCCTTGCTGCTCGGGCAGGGAAACGGGCTTCTCCTCCAGAGCCTCAGGCCAGGCCTTCTGGGAGCATCGGATGTCGGGTAGACTGCGTGTCTGGTTCGGGCCGCAGGTTAACTGGTTAACCAATTTGACTCCAACTGTCCCACGTGATTCCAATTCCGACTTGCTGGCCGTGCTCCAGGGTGGCGATTCGTCTGTGATCGATTGCACGCCACCCACCCTGATAGGTGAAAAGAGCTCCATGATGCTGGGCGGCTGGGGATTGGCTGGCAATGTTGGCTGCCGGCACAGCTCAGAGTTGATGTTGTGCAGAGTGATGCAGAACTCCTGAAAGCCGTGAACCGTGTGGTAGTTCTTGTTCTCCCTGACCAGGGTGTCGCTGCGAGTCACCTCGGGTAGACGGACGGGGGCCTTGCTCATGCCGGGCGACCAGGTGTGTTGGTAGTGCGGTGCCTCGATGTCTATTGGGTTTTGACTGCGCTCGTCCAGTCGATCGATGGCCTCCTGCAGCGTGGGATCGTGAAGGGCCACCTGCCTGGCCAGGCGGACGTCGTGTCGCCAGAACTGCTGATTGCGCTGCACGGCAGGGGCCACCTCCTTGATACGCAGCACCACGACGCCCATTATCCAGATGCAGACGATGTTAATCAGTGTCAGGGCCATGCTGACTGCGGCGCAGACGAACAGCTCGATGTCTAGCTTGGATGAGTAGAGCTTGTGCTTGGCCAGGTTCTGCAGGAGCTGGTGATCCGGTGGTAGGACGCGGATGCCCAGGAGGAGAGCCCACAGCAGGCCGGCATTCACTGCTGGCGGCAGCAGGGAGGCCGATATGGCCACGCCCACCAGCGATCCTGTGTTGCCGCCGAGGACGGCTATGGCGCCAGCCGCCCCCGAGGCCAGGGCCGTACAGATGCCAATAGCCAGGGAATGGGTATCGCAGCGCGATAGAATCTCTTCGGTGAGGCCCGAGGAGATGACAAAGAAGTGCCCAAAGCCGCAGACGACGCCTCCAAACAGGAAGCCCACGCCCACCGAGATGGCTATGCCAATTAGCTCGTTCTTGATGCCCACCCAGCGCAGTCCTCGGTCGCCGATCACAGAGCCAAAGATACCGGCTATGATGGGGCCCATCAGGGGAGAGATGAGCATGCTGCTTGACAGGAACAGGAAGCTGTCCTCGACCAGACCCACACAGGACAGCAGTGCCGCAGCCAGCAGCAGCACTATAAAGTCAAAGGTCATGCTCGCATCCCGTCGCACCTGACGCACCACCTGGTTGACGTTGAGCCGACAACGCACCGAGTCCATGAAGCTTTGCCAGCCTTGATTATGGGAGCGACTCCGGCCGTCGCCTTGACTTTTGTCCTCCGTCCAGCCAGCGTTGGTCTTGATCTGGGCCTGGGCGCGAGTGTCCAGGCAGGTGACGGCTGACACATGGGTGCCCGGGCGATCGCCAATGCCCCAGTCCTGCAGAGCGCACAGCAGTCGCTCGTAGCGCTCATCCTGATGCAGATCGAAGCGAGCCTGCAGCTGCTTGCCGGCCACGTCCTGTGACCAAAACACATCGTCCAAGCTCAGATGCGTGGCAATCGTCTTGAGCAGCTCTTCCATGGGTGTGTCCTGCCTTAGATCGAGCTGCTGGATTACGCCCTTGGTTCGGCCAAGGTTCGTATCGCTCCTGGTCATCAGGGTCACCTGCCAGCAGTGCTCGCAGACGCTAGACTTGGGCTCAGAGGTGCCCAGCTGGTTGAGGGCCAGCTTCTCACTAAGGTTCTTGCCATAACCAGATCTTATGTATGAACGACCGCAGCTGGTGCACCGACTCGGCCGGGACTTGAGGCGTCGCTCCTCCTTCTCGGTGGGAATGGTGACCACAACGCAGACGGCGGCATTCATGGCAGCCAGAAGATTCGTCTGTCGACTCCCTAGACTAACATGCGGGCTGCAACTTGAATTTAGACAGCGTGGCAAGCCAACTGATTGCTAGTTAATTCTAATTCTAAGAGATCGAAGCTGAAATCAGGACTCTAAAGTGTATGTTGGAAATGGAAATTGAATAATTCTCTGAGCTATTTGAAGTATGGAGAACTCCTAGGTTACTAGGCTCGGCCTGGCTAGTCAATAGGCCAAGCTGATCAAAGCCATAGAGAAGGGCATTGGGTTAATGAACAACGGTTTGTCGCAGCGGTTGGTTAGTCTTGCCTGCACAGGCTCTGCACAGTACAGAGCTGCTGCCTCGGCGTTTGTTTTTATATTATCATTGTGTTGAGTAAATAATTATCTACACATTTCTTGTTGCATTGTCCAGAGATTAAACTTTGTCTTCTGACATTCTGACACGAAGTCTAAGGGACTTTCCAGCTGGCCCCCTCCGTCGTGCACCGTGGAGAGTGTAGACCGTGTGGCATATGAAATTAGTAAACGTGTTGCGCTTTTATTGTGTTTGTGCAATTGTCATTGCCTCGATGGCATTCTCTGCTGTGCTATTTGGTATGCATATCCTTCAGCGCGGCAAGTGTAAAAAGGGTTGCCGTTCTACTGTATGTGGTCCTGGCCATGGCCGAGGTGGTTGTGTGGTTGCGGACGGCTGCCTGCCTGCCGTTGTTCGTGTTTTTCTCTTAGTTGTTTTGCATTTGCTAACTGTTGCTGCTGCTATTGCTGTTTCGTTCTGTGTGTTTGCTTGTCCCTGTTGTTGTGTTGTCCTGTTGTCCTGTTGTCGTGTTGTCCTGGCCTCGTGTTTGCCGTTTGCTGTTTGTCTTGGCCAGGTGCGACATTTGGCATGTCCACGCAATTAGCGCTGCCGCTTTCACGCCACTCTGTTGTGTGTCCCGGGGTCCATTAACGACCCATCAGCTGTTGCTCATCGAACGAATGTCTAAGGATTGCCCTGTGGCCATGATGGTGATGATGATGCTTCTCGCATTGTTGCTCTATCGCTGGTCGTATAATTTAACGAGGCATTTGCCAAGGATCTCTCCTGCCGACCGGTGGCCTCGGTAGCTATGCAAACAGCGTTTTATGTTCTCGTTTCGGTTTGCTGTGTTTATCTGCGCGTTGATTGACAGCCGCTTGAAACTAAACATTAAATATCCTGTTGGTTGCTGCCATTGCTGTTGCCCTTTGCCAGGTGCCGACACACCTGCCACACCTGCCACACATTTCCTTAATAGTTTTGTGGAAAGTTTGCGTTGCTATTTTCTTTATCGTTGCCATTGTCAACGCCATTTACTTGGCAGTTTTTGTTTTTTTCTCACTTTTTGTTTAACCATTTATCTCTCTCTCTCTCTATCTGTGTGTGTGTGTGCTTTTAATTATTTTTCATAATTATTTATAGTTTTATTTATCACTCTTAACAAGTTTAATGGTTGCTAAACCCCATCCCCCCATCCCTATATCCCTCTCATCAGCTCTGCTTCTGTGTTATCTGTTGTCTCATCCTTGTTGTCCCTTGGGAAACTTCAAGCAACTTCCGTTCTGTGTGAAACAAAAACCCAAGCGCACAACTGCGTTACAATTTTCACAGACAACAACAAGGATAACAAAAAAATAAGGATAAAAAGCAGCAGCAGCAACTAGAAGGATACAGCACACAGGGTACCGTCTCTCCTACCAGACAAGACAAAATATTTAATATTAAATGGGGCAACGGCAAAGTAAAATGTTGATCCTTTTATGCTTCTTCCCGCTTCATGGACTGACTGACTGACTGACTGACTTGGAGAGCATCTTGGGAGTCTATATTCAGTTAGGCATTGTACATTGCAACTAAATTCCTAGCACATGCCACACGATGGCAGTGCAGCCGCCGCCCCTGGGATCAACTGGCTTTTGACTTGCCTGCCAGGAACTGGTGCAACATCTTCGTGCATCTTCTGGCTGAAAAAATTCCTTTTGGAAAAGTAATTTCTCAAAATTGTAAAAACATAGAATCAATCTACATCAGTAATGGGCGGCAGCATAGGTGGCTTCGCTGTGGCAATTGGAAATGTTTAAGGCAACTCAGAGGAGAGAGGAAAATGCAATCTTTATGGTGGTGGATATGAAGGGATCAGTGGTTTAGAGAAAGCTGTTGACTGAAACATTTCAGAAAAAAGTTAAAATGTATTGGTAGTAAAAAAAAAGTGGAAGAACACAGCCAGCTGCACAGACCAATGGTCTAAACTATGATGTAATGTAAAGCTGATCCTGATGGTTTGTGCGGCAGCTATTGATGCCACCTTAATGATATAAATTTTAATGAAATAAATAGAAAAATATATGAAAAAACACAGCCAGCTGTAAAGACTAAATGACTAAACCGTGATGTAAGGAAGGGATTTTTCATGATCCAATAAGCTGATCCTGATAGTTTGTGCGGCAGCTAATAAGCCGTTGATGACACTTTAAAATAAATAAATTTTAAGAGTATAAATTGAACACTAAATGGAAGAACACAGCCAGCTGTACCGTGATTTAATCAATGACAAATTCATGATCTAAGAAGCTGATCCTAATAGTTTGTTTAGTAATTAATAAGCCGTTGATGACACCTTAATGGAATAAATTTTACCAAGAAATAAGCTGACTAGTTAAGCTAACAGCCTAGATCCTGAAGACTATAAAAGCTAGTAGAGAAAATTCCAAGTGTTTTAATTGCTTAAAAAAGCCAAAATCTAAAAATTCTGTATTTCCACTTCATCCTTTTACCCTAAACTTGGCTTCTGGAATTTTAAAAAAATAGAAAAAAATTGAATTTTTTAAATTTTACCGTCTGCAGTGTATATCATAGTCGTTACCACTCGCTTATGCTCTTGTTGCTTTTAATTTAAAGCTGCGTTTTAGTCAAGTTTTTGTCTGTGTCGAGTTGCTTTGTTGTTTGTCCTTGTCCTTGTCCCTGTCTGGGACTCTGACTCCAACCGGCTACGATGGCTGCCTAAGCGGCATTGTCCTCCGGTGCCGGGACCCCAAACTGGCCTCCCCCACAAACCAACCAACCATCCATCCATCCATCCACTGGGTCCTTCTTGTAAATTATGTGTTTTAATATTTTACAAAGACTCAAAAAACTGAGCACTTTGTTTATAATCTTTCATTTGTTTTCTGCTGCACTTGCCGGCTGTAATGAGCCACCAGTGGGGCAAAGGACTTGTCTACAGCTTACAGCTCTGGCACTGCGGCTCTGCGGCGCTGCGGCTCTGTTACTGTTCTCTGCCTCTAAATAACTACAAAAGATAAAGATCCGGCGTATAACGAGCGAGAATCTTATATAAAAACAACAAGAAAAAACCAGAAAAAAACAAGAAAAAAGGAGAAAAAAATGGGAGAAAAAATAGGAAGAAAGAAATAACATAATGAAATACTTGCAGTAACTTTTAATTTTACAAAAGAATCCCGCGCAGACATTTGTAGAAAACATTTCATTTGCCTTTTGTTGTGCTCCCGGTCCTGCTGGTCCTTCCCCCACTCGCCTTGACCCCACTGTTGTGTTTTAATAAAACCCAAATGCCAACCGATGATGAGAAATAACTTGGCTTTTAATTAATTGTGTTGTTACAAGTTCACTGATTAAAACAATTATTTTGTTGAATGCACTCGGGATGGCTGTTCAACTGGGAGAGCAGGAAGAGCAGGAAGAGCAAATGGAATGCAATTACAGTGGCAGAAGATGATTGGTCAGCTGAGTGGGTTGCTCAAGAGGCCTTTTGGCTGGTTGGCCGCTGCCCAAAGGACTCCCAGCAGTAGGGCAGGTCCTGGATGCCTGGCGGCAGGCTCATAGCTGTCTCATACAGCTCAGCAATCTGTTCACAACTTGCTGGGAAGCCCAATTGCTGTTCAATTCCCATTCAGCTTCATTCTAATTACCATTGCTGCCACGCACATGACACGTTAACACTTCCACACACACAAACACATGGTTACCTAGCTGAAGTGTTGGTAAAAGTCAAAGTTATGCAAAGTAAAATGAATGTCTGTGCCTGACAGGCAACAACATTGCCATGCTAAGCACCTGGAAATCGACAATTAAGGCGACCAAACTGAACGACATTTTTGGGGGAGGGTGGTGGCCATGTGTACCAGGTCCTGTCTGGAGGTAACATAAAAATCTGCCAGCTACCAGCTGCCAGCTACCAGCTGCTAACTGAAATGGTAGCTCCAAAGGGGGTCGGTCCCATGACTTACGAGTATGTGGAGATGCAACTTAATTATCTGCGACAATTACAAGCCGGCAACAAATCTAAACTGGAATATCCTGTATGTAATAGACTGCCAGGACCTCTCTCGCTCTCTGTGTGTGCAGGAGTGTGTGTGTGTGCTGTCAGCACATTTGTCTACGTGGCGTATGAATAATTGCAAATGCCAACAATCGGAACATTTGTCCTAGACGCCATTGTCATTGTTGTTCCTGTACTTGTAGGCTGTTCCTTGTCTCTGTGTGTGTGTGTGTGCTTGTGTGTGAGGGAATTTTCTTTTAGGTAAGAGTGTGCGTGTTCATTTGGCTAAATAATTCCGTATGTTAATTGAGTGTAAAAGCTTTGAGGCAGACGAAAGTTGCTTTCAGTCTTTTTGGTTTTCTCTAAGCAAGGATCTGCCTATTGCTGTTTGTCAGTGTGTTTGTCTGAGGACTCTTTAGGTAAATGTGTGTGAAAATTAATAAACTAAATTATTAACTGACCACCAACACACACACAGCCAAATGTGTATTGTAAATTATGCCTTTTACCAAGGAATTTTGATAGTTATCAGCAGGCAGGCAGCAGGCAGGCAGCAGGCAGCATCATTATCATCATTATGTCCCCGGCCATGTGGTGCTCAGGCTGTTGCTCATGCTATTGCTGTTATCCTGACCCCCAAGCATACATAGTTCGGTTACCACACACGCACACCCACCCACACACATTACTTGCATATTAAAACCTCTTGGCATTTGGCATTAATTGCGGCCTAGCAACGAAAATTACCTGCCACAAACTCTATACTTGCCAGGCTCCGCACCCTGCCTCTGCACCCTCTCCACATGCCACATCAAGCCACGCATAATGGTTGACCAGATTGTTGTTGTTGCCTGGGTTGCCTGGCTCTCGGGCTGGTTGGCGAGTTGCCTGCTACCAGGACTGGCGACGCCATTTTTGTTGACGCCGAACATTAAGTAATATTTATGACAAAAGGGAACCCCCTTTCCCGCTCCCCGCCTTCCACACACACACCCTCTGTGGTCTGCCTTCTTGGCCCAGAAGTTGCATTAGCAGCAGCAGGTCCGGCCAGCCAAATTGCAAGACCCCAAATGCTTATTTAATGAGTTAATTATTTTTTGTATTTATTGCAATGCCAGGATGTCTATGTAGTGGTGTGCGAGTGTGTGTGGTGGTGCGTTTAACCGAAACGTGAAAATATGCGCAATTAAACATTTAGCATGAGAAGCACTTGAGCCACCACAAAAGAACACAAAAAACAAGACCCAAAAACCCAGATCCAACGCGGTTCGTCCTTCCTTCTTCTCTCTCGCTCTCTCTCTCTCTCACTCTCTGGCTTCCCTTTTTGGTTGTCCTTGTCAAGGGTCCAGGACTTGGCAGTCGGCAAAACCGGTTACCCAGCCAGCATCCAGCCTAAGCCAACGGCAAACTCAATTAGCGCAAAAGGACAGGGGTAGAGGGTAGTTACAGTGAGAAGGGGTCATGCAGGGTGGCAGCTATTTAGTACCCACAATATTGGAATATGATTGGCTGTCCGTGGACTCTGATTGAGCAGACGACGGCGCGGTGGTTATGTTGCCAACATGTGTTTCCATCAGAAGTGGCTGTCTGTCGGCTAATAATTGTTTAATGCCAGCCACCTCATTCATATTCACAATGAGTCGTTGCTCGATAGATGGTGGGCAAAAGTTTTTACCGATGCGTCTGATGGGCAACCGATGGAAATGTTAAATGTGAATTGTGAGTGGTTAAGTGGCCATTGAGATCACCAATGGGCTATTGATTTAGGCAATTTTATTTATAGGAAAATAGTTAGCCAAGGGAGAATCAATTTTGATTAGCTTTAGGAGGCCACAAAGTCGTCTAAGGATTTTCGCTTTAAGGCTGTATTAGAGGCACTTGGAACAGTTCTTTCATTAAATCCTTGTTTCTCTGGTAAAAAATCCATTTAAAATGCAAAAATACAAATAGTTTAGCTCGCTATCCACAGATCTGGTTTGGTTTAAAGATTGTTAACCTTCAGGGTCAGCCGATCCTTGGATTTCTTGTCCTGCAGGCTGCCTGGTTAGGCAGGGATAACAACTGGTCTTTAAACTTAAATGGTTAAATTATTTCCCTTAAAATCAACGCTGAATTGATGGAATTTTCAAAGCAATTGTGATTAAATGAATAGAAAGGCCGGGCATTTTCCCTTACTCCTTTCATCGGACTTATTTCCATGGCTGCTGCGTTAAATTAAGTTGATGGAATGTTTATTTCAGTGTCCTGAGAGAGAAGGGACACAGGGGAGTCACCCACATAAAAACAACATCGTTTGGCCGTCAATCAATCAGACAATCATTCATGCGCACATTAATTTATTCATTTTAGCGAGCAGCCTTGGCTCACGCCACTCGTTGCTCGCTTTACGCCACTCGTCGCGAGTCCTGTGGGGTCGTGACTGTTGAGCGAGAGCTGCGAAGCCCTGGTGAGTGTCGAAGACAGAAAATATGTTTGGCATTTAATTGCTCTTTTACCAATTTCCGTGCGGAGAGCGCAAAACGCTTTTAATTACTTAACCGGAAATTGGCAATTAAAGCGATTTAACGGTCCACATGCATGACAGGGCAAAGCACTCGCTGCCACGCACTGCGGCCAGCCCTGGTGTTGCTGCCAGAGTCTCATTTGCCTTTTTGCAAAAAAATATAAGAAATGCCCAATGGCAGCTATCAACCCCTTTCCTCCCCCCGCTTCATTGGTCCCCAAGGTCTGAGTCTCCTTGGCCAGAGGTATCAGGGGCCACAACTAATGAAACTACGCTCCTAGCTATCGCCTGAGCCAGGACCATACCAAATGCCAACATCAACGTCATCGTCAGCGCCTTAATCAAGTTTTAAATGGCCGCAGCTCCGGCTCCGGCATCTGCCTGCTGCCTGCCCTGGGCACAACGTCGTGCCGTTACCATTGACACCCTGTGGTGGTGGCGGTGGCGGTGGCGGCGGCAGCGGCGGGTGGGGAGCTGCCAACTCGTTCGTTCATTGTTATTTATTGTGTTTGTTGTTATTGTCGGCAATTTATTTCAATTTTGCCAAGTTGCAAAAGTTTTGTATTGTCATTGCGACTGAACGGAAAGCGCGCGCGCCTTTTTCCAATTAGAAATTATCCAGCCCTGGGATGCGGGCTGACAGAGGACAGGCAGGCAGTCAGGCAGTCAGTCGGGCAGTGAGGGGAAAAGGGTTCCAGTTGTTGTTGTTGTTATGCTGGTGGCGGCTGGTAGCTGCTGGTGGGGCAAAGTTGTTGAAATTCAGGCATAAAAACTCATTTAACTTTTTGTTGGACAACAAACGTCAAATGGTTTTTCCCTTAACTTTGATACGCGGTTTTCTATTGAGGAATTGAAAGGACCTTTCGGTGGACGTCTAAGGATTGTGAGCTGTGATAACTGTTGCATAGTTTGGCATAATTATATAATTATTTATCCTGGCCAAGGCTCCAAGGCGCGCCGCAGGCCGATGATGGATTGTAAAGCTGTGGAAGCCCGTTTGGCTTGACTTTTATTTAGTTTGACATGTGCTCCAAGGGTCGTCGGCTTGTGGCCTGCGGCTGGCCGCTTAATTCCTGGTCCTGGTGCAATTTGCCGCCACATTGCAGTCCGAAAGTTATTCTTTGAAACTTTCAAAGTTTCCTCCCCTCTGCGGCTCCTTCTCTGGCTCCCCGTAGCAGTCGCTCTCCCTCTCTCTCTTTCTTTGGTTCACACTAATTTCAATTGGCCTTGGCTAATGTGAGGCAGCCTGCCTTACTGCTCTCTCTCTCTCTCTCTCTCTCTCTCTGTGTCCCTGTATCTCAGGGGAGAAAGTTGAGCTTCAAGAAAACGCGTCAAGTGCAATTTATACAAATTTCACGGCAACTAAGTTTCGGATCTGGCCAACTAACCTGTCAACTGAACTGAACTAAACCGAACTGAACAGAACAGAACGGAGTCGAGCATTCGACTATGGAAGTTCTTTAAAGTTTTTATTCGTCTCATGGCTACCGACAATGCCGTCTAGTTGGCCGACCTTAGTTTTATTTAATATGCAACTGGCAGGTTGAATGGAAACTTCCTCCACCTGTCACCTGACTGTGATTTCGAATGCTTTGAAAGATTAGATATCAACTGGCTGGACGACCTGACTGCCAACCAGCATTAATTGACTTGTCAAACTCATTTGATCTATTTTATCAAAGTTCATTCGACTTTATTTGGATTCCAATTTAATTCAACCCACTCATCTGCCTCTGATTTGCTTCACATTTCACCTCTTTAAGTATCCTTAATTGCAGAGCCCGTCCAGGACATTTTCTTCTATTGAAAAATCCTTTTATGATGCCTTTGCCTCTTCTAACCTTTCCCTTAAAAATTCCATTTATGTTTTATCCTAAATTCTCGACATTTTTGCTGGAAAATTCCTTTTATAAAAATGTCTGCTGGCTGCGTTGAAATAGTTTGGTCAATTGACCTAATGTGTTGCATACTTCTAGGCCGTGTCAAAAATTTGCATTCCACACAGGCAGAGACAAACTGGCGCATTAATAGGAGAATAAAGGACACTTGTCCTACCACAGGAAATAGTTAAAATTATCGAAAATAAAAGGAAAGAACAGCAATTGCTATTTATTAATTAGACTTAAGGACAGCAGGAGGTCAGCAGGAGGTCAGCATCAGTCTAATGAATTTGCAGCTTGGTGGGTTGTTCGGTTTTGGATGCTTCGTTGGCTACAAAAGAAGTAATTACTTAATGCACAAGCGAATGGTGCAGCTGTAGGAACAGAAAGGAGCAGGAAGGAGGACCAGGCTGACCGCAAAATCAAAGTCCCGTCTACGTCCGAGTGCCACAAATCAAAAGCCAAAACATGCAGATGGACAGAGTGAAGGACTGACTGCTTGTTGGCTGCTTCGTTGGTTGGTTGGTTGGTTGGTTGGTTGACTGACTGACAGAGACTGTCCTCTGCTGTCCTATCCTATGGCATCCTGTTTCCCAGTGTCCTTCAATGCTGCATGCAGACTGCACTTGTGGCATTTTTCGTGCTAAGCAGGGCAACACCAAAGCCAAATGAGTTCAGCGGCCGCAAGGCAAAGCAGGTTAAGTCGACAGAGGACCAATGGCTTAAACACTGCAACACAGAGAAATCACTACACACAGAGGGTAAACGAAGACAGACAGGCAAACAGAGGGGGCACAAATGCAGAGGACGAAGCAGGCAGAGGACTATAGCTATACCCTGTAAAAGCCTAAAGGTTCAAGCTCTTCATCTTCGAAACTGGCAAGTAAAAAGCTTTGCTTGGCTGTTTCATTGGTTTACTTTGGCTTACGGCAATGACTTTCACGCTGCTGGCCAATTAAGCATTTTACGAAAACAGCTGTGCTCCCCACCACATTGGTAGGAACTTGACCTGCTACTTCTTGTTTGGTCCTTGCAAGTAGCTAAGTTATGATCACAGCTAACTTAACTGTAGCTGAGCAGCTCTTCTTGGAAGCGTATGCAAAACAATATTCGCCAAGAGTCAAGTGTCATGAGAGGCTGGGCGGCAGTGACTCCTCCTGGCTGCCACCGACTCGCAGCTAACGACTGCCGACTGCTGACTGGTGAATGGTGAGTGGTGAATGGTGAGTCGAGCAATGATTGCGGTTACTTCGTTGGTTTTCATTTCATTTTTCATGGCACTTCTTTGGCAAAAGTTTTCATCCTGGCTGGCTGGCTGGTTGGCAGGAAGGTGTTGGTCTGTTGCCGGTTAGCCCGGCCTGCCTGCCTGCCTGCTTGTTAAGCAGTTTAAACAATGTGGCCGGCTCGGGCTCGGGTTTGAGCCGTGTTCCTCGCCATGGCAGCCTCGCTGGCTAGGACATTGTTAAATTTAATTTTGCCACTTGTTTGACCAATGACAGAGCACAAAACGAATCTGGACAGGCACAAGGAGCAGCCCAGTGGCGAGTTGCTAAGAAATAACCAACAATCGAGGGGACAAGCAGGAGAACTCGGGCAGGAGGCAGCCAACCAGCCTAGAAATGCACAAAATGCCAAAAAGACAATTTGTCAAATGAATTCACAGTCATTTTGTAAAATTGCATAAGCAGCTGCAGCTTCTGGATGGGACAGGACGAGGACAGGGACAGGGACAGGGACAGAGTGAAGTGTCACTTGACATGACACGCCATTGTGCACGTTGCACGCTCCGCTCTCTCAGAGCTGTCTCAGGGTCCAAGCTGTCCGCCAATCCAATGCAGTGTAAAGTGGGTAGCAAATATTTTAAATGCATTATACTTGGATATCACCTGAATGAGAGGGGGAGACAGCAGGAGAGAGAGAGAGAGAGAGAGAGGAAGGCAAGTAAGCGACGCGTTGATTGCATTGCAAATTGCTCCGGACGGACCCCGTCCTGCCTCTGCCACTCGGCTGACTGTGAAACTCCAGAGCGTAAAATTTAATTTTCCAATTAAATGCCGAAAGTTTTTCTGTTATTTTTTTTTTTTTTTAGTTTTTCCCGTCTTTTTTTTTGTTTGTTTTTTTGTTTTATTTTCATTGCAAGTTGTTTGTTGTTGTTGCGCAAAAAGTTTTTGCATCAAACTGACATCGGGGAATATTACAAAACTCTGCACGCAGCCGGGAAAAGCTGCACTGCAGTGGGCCAGATAAAAATCCATTCACACACACATACACACACACTCGCACACGCCTGGCAATTGCATCTGTGTTTGGCTATCGGTTGCACAAACATGTACGCAAAAAAACAGGGAAAATTGTTTAAAAAAAAATGTTAAAAATGAAATAAAAACACCAAGAAGCAACCGGAAAAGTTGCCAAAATATATGTAGATTGAAAAAAACAAGAAAAAAAAAAAAACATAGAAATAAAAGGAAGAAGAAAACTCTCGTCCTGTTGGAACAAAACGCAAATTGCCAGGCACCGACTGTGGTGTGAAAAAGTTGCCAGCAGCAGGTGGCTGATGGCTGGTGGCGGGTGGCTGCAACAGGGTGTCATGCATGGCCCGATGGGAGAGAGAAATCACTATAAAGTGCCCGCAATGAGATAAACATTTTACAAGGACTTCATTGATTAATTAACCAGCCAACCAGGGCTTTAACAAATTGCTGGCCAAACTGTCTGTTTGGGATTAACAACCAGCAAACAGGAGAAATACAACCTGCAACCTTAAAGCTCCTTCAACATTCTGGTTGCCAATTTGCAGAGTCCTGAAGGCCAGCTAAGCACTGCTGGTGAGCTCTTCAACTGGCCCCCCCTAACGTATGCAGCAGATTATGACTGCAAATGCATGAACAGCAATATCCAAGTCAGCTGATGCTGCCCCTCCTCACTGCATAGCAGTTGAATAACAAGTATCTCTGATGGTTGCCGTTGCTGTTGCTATTGCAATTGGCAATTCAAGGCGAAAGAGGGAAAATAAAAATTTCCAGCTTATTGCATTGCAAAGCAATTTCCCCCTGAACACACAAGAAATGATTTTACAAGAAAAATTTCATAATCATATTCGTCTATAAATAAGCAGGATACGATGGCAGCGGCCATTGGTAAGACAAAGCGATGGTCCGGCGGGTAATCAACATATGCGGAAGAGTGTAGCCAACCACTTGGATGCTTCCACCAAGCTGGTCCTGTCTGAGGGCTGGCAAAAGCCAAAGTTATGGAGACTTAATGAAAAAAAAAAACAACAACAAAAGGAGAGGAAAAGACACACGAAGGAAGTGAGCAAGGCAAAGAGGCCAAAAGCTTGAAGTAAAAATGTATAAATAAATATATAAAATGGCCAGAGAGAGGGGGCGGGGAGAGAATAAGTGAGACAGAAACACTCGAAAGTTTATGAAAAGGAGCCAAAAGTTTTCTCCTCCTGCTGACCGCCCTGCATGCGCTGGCTGCCTGGGAACGGATCCAGTGACCGGACCACGTAAAACAAAGTATCTCAGCAGTCGGAACTTGGGACAAAGGCCACAGGACATGAGTCTGGGTGTGTGTGTGTGTGTGTGTGAGTGCTGCTTGGTTGTATCGCCAATTACTGTGTCTGTTTGAGCGTACAAAGCGCTTCATGAACCAACATGGATGAATGACATGCGCCACCGACACTGAGACACCACTAGGCCCAGCCTCTAACCACTGTCCACGCTGTTGGTTTCATCCTTATTGTAATGCCAGTCACGGCTGGACTTTGTAGAAGAAGTTAGCAACGCCCAGGATCCAGAGGCTGCCCAGCACCTCCTTCTCATCATCATCAGCAGCAGCAGCAGCAGCGGCATCATCATCGTCATCTCTATTGGCCGCTATGTAGCCTGCTGCTCTTGAACTTTTTTCGCTTTTGATTTTATTGCCAATTGACCAACTTTTTGGGTCGATTGCCTGTACCCTTCACCCCCCAAAATTTACTTCAAAGTCTGCTTACTTAAAATGCTTAGGCAGCCAGCCTAGTTCGAAGGATCTTTTAACTTTTCAAAAAGCAGAAAAAACCCTGCCGCCTGCCAAGTTGTCCATTCGTTTTGCTTTCTTTTTTGTTTTCCTGCATTTTTTATTATCATATTTAAACTGCCTTTAGCTTACCTGAATGTCAATCGAATAGAATCTGTAAGAAAAAAGAAAAGAAAAGAAATAAAAAAAATGGCCAAAGAGACATAAATAATTTGTTTGGGGCTCAAGAATTTTACGTAACGATATTTGTTGTCTAAAATGTCGTCTCTTAACAAATCTACAAATTCTGTTTTAACTTTTAAACTGCCTGAGGCCTGGACTAGTAGGATATGCCATATTCAAGCTCCTTACCATTACCTTTCCACTATAATATGAAAGAAAAATTAAATTAGGATTGTAAAAACACCTTAAACCATTCATACGAAAGACAAAAAATTATTTGGTATATTAAAAATACCGTAAACCACTTATAACGAAGAAAACTAATTGATATTGTATATTAAAAATACCTTAAACCAGTCATACAAGAGAAATCATATTGATTTAGTATGTTAAAAATACCTTAAACCATTCAGAGGAAAGAAAAAACTCGATTGGGTATTTAAAAAATACCTTAAGCCACACATAAGGGAAAAACAAATGAATTTAGTATTTTAAAAATACCCTTAACCATTTATACGAAGAAAATCAAATTGATTTGCTATTTGAAAAATATTTTTGAACGGCCAGACAGGTAAGCAGCTTGGAAAACCCAAAACTTGTTGACCGACAAGCAGCTTTGGCCTTAGCAAAATCTTGGCAAACAAACTTGCTTTGGCCATGTGCCTGGCTTAGATAATTACCGATTTAAGGGGGAATTACCTAGGCTATTAGATCATTAGTCGGGAGCCATAAAAGTTTCAGCCGAAAGGCATCTCAATGCTGTCTCAAGTCTTAAGCCGAAAGCCGAGAGCCCAGCTAAACCATAATGATAATCAAGGCAAACGAATATGTGTGTGTGTGGAAGAAAAAAATACCAAAACTGGAAGGAGAAAAAGGAGAGAAAAACTGAAATGGCAGGAGGCAGGCAGTTGGGGGGGTTGGGTGGCTAAGTCAAGTTGGAACTTTTCAAGCTGCCCGGGTTGTGCAGAACAAAAGACAAGTTGCGGCAAATTTGTAACGTTTTCTGGCAAAGCACAAACAGCGTGCCACGCCCACATATATGCCAGACAGCCAGCCAGACAAACAGCCAGCCAGGCAGGCAGGCAGAGAGTCAGGCAGACAGAGAGCGAGGCAGGCAGTAGGCAGCCTGCTGTGGAGCATAATAAATGCGTGATTATTTGTAGCTTTTATTAGGTGAGCTCACAAAGCGCCAGCAGGGGGGGGCACAGACGGGGGATCGAGAGGATCCTGGGGTGGCGGTGAAAACCAAAGGCAAAAAGCTGGTAGCTGATGAAAAACCCCCAAAAGCCTGGCAGCTAAGCAGCAGCACAAACACAAGGCCGAAGCCGGAGCATAAAAGCCAACAGCACCAGGCAGAGGCTGAGGCTGAGGCATCAGGCACCAGGCAGAGACCGGAAGCCAGGAATTGCCTTTTGCCGTTGCCACTGGTTGTGTTGCCTTTAGATGGGAATTGAGGTAATCCTGCCAGCAAAGTCCTCGGCACACTCTCGACTTGAGTTTTGTGCTCATGTTGAGCAGCTGGAGCGATGCCTCAAGTGGCCAAGGCTTTGCCAACGGCTGGCTGCCTGGCTGCTCGTCTGGGCCTCTTCTCCCCTGCCCCAACCCCCGGGCACAGACAAAGCACACATTGTTTATTGCCTGAAATAAGTTATTGTTAATAAAAATATTACCCGACTGCCAGCCTCTGGCCCACCTACATGCCTGCCTGGCTGCTCTGGTTTCTATCTCACAAAATTTGTTCGCGCAAATTATGCGCTCGTTACCCTGCCTAGGAGCTTTGCCTTTAGCTTATGGCCACCAATACCCTCTGCCTGTCTCAGTCGGAGGCTCAGACACAGTCTCATGCAATCTCAATCGGAATCTCTGTATTCTGCGTTTCATATTCATTTCCATTCCTCATACTCATGAGCCGACTTTAGGCCCAGCAATTGCCTTGTCTACAGCCGGAGCTTAACAGTCTGATCCCAGCCACCTGTTGTTCTCTGTCCACCCTCTTGGCTCATCAAATTAGCTAAGTGTTGGTCCAATGACTCCTCGCTTTGCCAGTTGTTGTTGTTTCAACCTGATTGTTGTTGTTTTGTTTGTCATTGCTTTGCTTCTTCTTTCTGTACCTCTCTGTTCTGGTGTCAAAGCAGAAACACAAATAAATACCAAAACACCCATCAATCCATTCACTCCACAGTCGATTGTCTGCGTGTAAAAATATTTGGGTTTCGTTGTCGCCAAAGTCTCGGCTAAAAT
Source organism: Collessia kirishimana (assembly GCA_035078785.1). Classification (NCBI taxonomy): domain Eukaryota; kingdom Metazoa; phylum Arthropoda; class Insecta; order Diptera; family Drosophilidae; genus Collessia; species Collessia kirishimana. The sequence goes on from JAWNPV010000031.1 coordinate 29,228, forward strand.
CACACAGTTAAATATTCCACCGGGAATTCTAAACAATTTTATATACTCAATGGCAGCTGTAGGGTCTAGTAGGTTGATCAGGCTGAAGCCCGGCTTAGCTGGGTATTTTGAAATTTTTTTGTTCAGATGCAGTTCAAACACAAAGAACTTAACTGGGTTTCCACTTGGTCCATGGCAGCTATATGATGAAGTGGATCCATCGAGCTATAATCCTGCACAGCTATGTAGGATGCTCCAAGGTTGTCTTGTTTGGATTTTGGTGAAAATTCAATCAGAAGTGTAAGAGTTTTTAGTACTTAAACTAAGGAAACAACGATTTTCAACAATAGCGAAGCTGTGTGCAGCAGCAAAGCTATTAAACATGCAGATACCCTTTTCCTAATGGGTTCTGCTTTCAGCTTTCAGTATTTTTAAGACTCATACAATGGATTTGCCTTGCCGTTGTCCTTGTCTAACTGGCTGTTGGCTGAGAGAAATTTCCTTTCATAATTTTTCTTCTTTTAATGATTTAAAAATCCTTTAACGTGTGACTTTGTGGCGCCTTTTAGTTTCCAGAATTTTTTCAATATATTTTTTATATATTTTATGGGAATCCTTAAAGGCAGTTGCCACGATCCTTGCATTTACCTAGACACCAGCCACCATGGACACCTGTCTTTGCCTCTAAGCGTTATTGTTCGTCTTGTTGTTGTTGGCGGCTGGCAAAAATCCTGTTGACTTAAACGGCCTCAAGCGCATCATGAAATTAAAAATTTTGACAGCAGGAAAAATCGTATGCGTATGCGTACGTGTGTGTGTGTGTGTGTGTGAGCTCCACTCAACAGGAGGCTTCAAAAAATGCGCTCCTGTCGCGGAGGCAAAGTTTATTGCACCATATTTTCTATGACGAAGGACAGAAAGGCAGGAAAAATCACACACAGACACACACACGCACACGTATACATATATAGGTATGGAAAAGCAGAGGAAAATATTTGTCCAGCTCCTTTCGCTCGTTTGCCAAAAACTTGGGGAGACGGAGACTGAAAGTTTTTTTTTTTTTTTCTGCTATTTGCTGGCACAAAAATTGTAGGCAAATTTTGTCGAAAGCCGACAACACAACGTTGTAGAGACAATTTTTGGCGATTTACGTTGCAATCCACACACACACACACACACACACGCACGCACACACATTCGCGCATTGACAAATGGCCAGCAATGAGCATTGTGGGTGTTGCCAGTCGGGCAGGGCAGGGCATGCACATGTGTGTGTAGGTAGCTGCAGCCTGGCTAGCTGGGCCTGCAGCTCACAGCCTTGTGACAATTAAACCCACAGCCGCATGTAGCTGCTCCCGCCCTCCCCTTGCTATATCCCTGGCCGCTTAGGACAGACAGACACACGCACACACACTGTCAACAGTTTTAGTGCCAACTGGCAACTGAAAATTTGCAACGCCTGGTCCATGGGGGGAGAGGGGGCTACCAAGTGCTGTGGTGGCCCCTTGAAAAACTGAAAATCACAGGCGGCTCAGACCCCAACAGCAACTAACGAAGCTAAATGCAGGCAAACACAGCCAAACGGACCAACATCAAAGCGCTTCCATGGCCAGAACTGGAGCTGCGGCCTTCGGGTGTCGTTGGCTGCTGCTGCTGCTGCTGTTGCTGCTGCTGAGCGCAAAAAACCAGAAGTAATTTGCACAGATTTGTTGGTCCATCAATAAAATATCCTTTTTGGCCGACCACTGGCTACCGCTTAAGGGGCATTGTAACCAGGAGCTGCCTGCCTGCCTGCCTGCTACCCACTGACCATTGGCATTTTGATTTAATTCACTTAAGATGGTCATCAGTGGGGGACTGGGGCGACGCCTGCTGACTCAGCCATTCCTAAGACAGTTTTTCATGGCTGCACTTCATAATGAAATCAACACCAAAGCTGAAGCAAAGCTGCGTTCTAATTGACCGTAGCTTGCAGCAGCAAATAAATCGATTAAATGATTTTTATTGCCACGATATCGAATTAAATCCATAGCAGCTGCAGGTGGAAGGGAGATGGGAATAAAGATAATAAGAAGGAAAAAAAACTCAGCAAAATTTATAAAAATCAAATGCATAAAAAATAATACAATTAGTGTGTGCGTGTGTATGTATGTGTAGATTGTTTTATGAGTTTTTCATTTTAATTTCCTCTTGTTAATGGGAAAACTCGTTTACACACCCTGGCAAAGGCAGAGGCAGACAGATAGACCGATAGACATATGCTGCTTCCTCTCAGCGGATAATAAATATATAAATTTTATGTGAAAAATGCAATTAAAACTGTATGTGTGTGTGTGTTTGTGTGTGTGGCAAGGCGAAGCAACAAAGATCTTTTCCATCAGCAACCCACACACGATGCCATTCATGCAAAACATCAAAGTCCATAGCATACTTTTAAGCGGCGGCAAGAAAACGAAATGAAGAAAACAAGTTGGAAATGTTCAATCGAAATACAAATGAAATTAAATGTGCGTCTGTGCGTCTGTGTGTGTGTGGATGGGTGGGTGAGTGTGTATGGCTTTAAATGAGCTACTCGGTCGTTCATTAGCAGACAGACAGACCGCAAGGCTCTCAGATACAGAAGTAAAACAACAAAAAGCACATGAACGACGCTGCCACTTCAAAAGCAAAGAAAACACAGAGAAGAAAAAAGGAAAAAATGTATAAAAAAATATAAGAAAGTGGCCTGGAGGCTACAGAGAGAAGAAAAAAAGAAAAACAAAAAAAAACCAACAAGTTGGTGCCCCGAAGTAGCAGCGACTGCTCTTGACTTTGGCTGCAATTCAACGCCTTCGAAAATTGCCAGAGCGAGGCGGCGAGTCAAAAAGTGACACAAAGAGTTTGTGCCCCGCCCTACTGGGCTCGTCCTTTTGCCTGCGCCTTGGCTTTGTTGGCGTCTTACACTTCATAAACAGTTGACAAGGCAGAGCGCCAGCAGCTAGCAGACAGCAGGACAATGGAACGGCAGGACGCGCCGCAATTGCACTTGCCCTGCTCTGTTCTTTGTGATTTTTTTTTTCTCACCCCTCTCCCCCTCTGATGTGGTTTGTTCCAAGGCGGCCCTTTCACATGGGGATTTCCTTATTGTTGCCATTATGTGATTTGCTTGCCTGCTTGCTGCAACTGCTTGGTGGCAACAGTTTTCTGCTCTCCGTTTGGCTGGTTTAGGCACTCAACTTCCGACTTCCTGGCTTTTATGAGCGCGCGCAGCAGCAGCAGCAACAGCAGCAGCCTTAATGCCGATCATTGTTGGCCAAGTGCAAACGGAAAGCGCCTTCGAGTTCTTTACTCACAAGATTCAAGTGCGCCACGAGGCTTAATCGGTTGGAGCGACTCCAGCTGAAAGGTCCCCAGCATATGGCATTGTTAAGTTGCCTTGTTCAACGGTTTTTTTTTCTTTTCTTTTTCCATTTTATTAACAGCAATCGGCCCTGACATAAACCAACCAGCAGCCCAGCAGCCCAGCAACCCAGCAACCCGCTGTATCACCTGCAAACCCTCACACACAATGGCAGCCGCCGAAACAATGTAAAGGACTTGAGTGCCTGGCTCAGAGGACACGGTTGCCTGAAAACTATTACGATTTAAGCCATAAAACTCTTCATATTATGCGAGACCTGCTTGAAGGACTTGAATCGACAATTCATTTCAATGTATGTGGGTCAAAGGACGAGGTTTTCAGAGTCTCTTTGACTGGTTTCAGTGTTTGTCCAGGGACTAGCAGATCGCAGTCCAGAGGATCCTTACGGGTCTAAGAATTTTATAAACTAAAGTTTTCATTACAACTGCGATTGTCTCTTTGGCAGGCAGGCTTAACCTGAACAAGACCAGCAAGTGGGAAAAAGTTAAACTCTGGGCCTCTGGAGCATCCCCAGGACAGAGCCTGTCTCTCTGTGCTCCTGCTGCACTTCAGAGACCTGCCAAATAGCAACAAAAGAGCAACAGCAACAGCAGCTGCTCTGCCATCTGGCAACTGCCAACTGCCAACAGTTACAGCCGAGCAAAGAGAATGAAAAGAAAAGGGGGGTAAAAAAACGAGGGGAGTTTTCTCTTAGCCAAACTCTTAACCAAAAACTCTAACCCCATGAATGACGATGAACAAAAAACCGATTTATGCCGAAAGTGCCAACAATGCCACAAACTTGCACTCCCCACAGGCCTTCCTGGCATCTCCCATACGCCATGTTGGCCCTGCCTGCCACTTGGATGTGTGAGCCTGTGAGCTTGTGAGTCTGTTGGGTAAAGTTTTACTTTCGGCATTTTAATTTAATACAGAAACTTTAGCAGCCAACGAAGCCCAAGTTCAGTTCGTGTTGTTGTTTCTTAGCCTGGCCAATTGAACTTGGCCAACAAGCAGCAAACCAACTGCAGTTGTAATTTATTTAAACTGAACAATATTTATTGATTTGTTTAACCCACTTGGTCTGCCCTCAACTTCAACATGAAAAACATTTGCCAAAGTCAGCAGCAATTGATATCCCCAAAAAAATTAAACTAAATTAATCCAGGTGGCTGAGATAAGTTGGAGTTGAAAAAATCAATTTAAAATCTTAAAAATTTAATGAAAAGTTGGCAGGAAAAATTAATCACAGCCGATTGAGATATTTAATTAAAAAATCAAACAATAAAATCAAGGAAATGTAGCAGCAAACTGTACTACAATTAACCCTCTAGTGACCCCGTTATCTTTTTTAATAACTTTATGACAAGATGAATGTAGTCAACCGCAAATAAAAATTCATGTGGCTACGCAATATTCAATAAAATTTATTGCTTTTTCACCTGGCTACCACTGACCTTTGGTCAGCTGAAGCCCAAGACAGTGGCCGGCTGACGACGCCTTGGGATTTGCATATTTGCCAAGGCAAAGGCCGAAGCCTGTCTGTGTAGAACTGCATTTGAATTTAAATCAAAAATCCCACAAATACAAAACACAAAGCTCCAAATAAAAATATGAAAATCCAGCAAGCAAATCTCAATTAATAAACAAAATGTCTGTCCGCCTGTCTAGCCTGGTTGCCTGGCTTCTACTCTTCCCACAGGTGGACATTTGGTCAATTCATTTTCGCAATTTGGATTTTCATTGTTTTGTTTTATTTTTATCATCAGCTTCATGGCCTTTTCCACTGCCAATCGAATGATTTTCAACTGCAAAAAATATTATTTATGGCCTTTGGATTGAGGTTTAATAACAACGGATCAATGTCTGTTGTCTGTTATTAGGCCTTGTGGCCATAAAATCATTTTAAATTCATTTCATATCCATTCACACGGTCGCATGCATTCGTCTTGCATTTCTGTTGCCTACTTTTTGGGGGCAGTGTCTAACCTCATTACCATTAACGTTCAACACTTGTTCACCTGTTCAATAGAAGAAAAAATGTGGCAACCGGAAGTCAGTGGCTGGCTGGCTTTGGTCAAAAGCTCAAGCGACCGACGTTAAGTGGCAAAACACATTTTACTTGGCAATTTCTTGGGTCGCTCCTTGTGGCCAACTAGATCCCTTTGGGCGCGAGTCCTAGGCTTGTTCTTAGAACCGATTCTCATGTCGTAGGCGTTGCCAAGTCTAATGAAATGATTCATTTCCGTTTCCGTTCATGTGTGAGTGCGTGTGTTAGTATGTGTGTGTGTGTGTGTGTGTGTGTGTGTCACTTGACACTTTCTTTCCGCTTTGGCTTTAAGCCCGTGGCTTCAGCTCCGGCTCCGGCTACGTCTGTGGCTTTGCTTCGTTGGCTTTGACTTTGCCACGTTGATAAATTTGTGTAAATTCGTTTTAGCCAATTTCCACACACCCACACACACACGTCCTAATGTCCTTTGGGACAGCCTTTACACCTTTGGAACTGGCACAGCTTGCGGCAGTTGTTGGTTGCCTTTGCTGGTTGCCCTTTCCTTTTCCTTTCTTTTGCCTTTTTCCTGCCGCCTTGTTTGGCGGTCTGTGAACATTTTCATTGGCTTCTCCATTGGCTTTGGCCAACGGTTCGTTGTTGCTTCGCTCAGCTCAGCTCAGCTGGCAAGATAAACGATCGGTGATAAATTTTTAGATAATTTCCTTGGTTGGCATTTCCGGTTTAGTTTTGTTTCTGTTTCTGCTTTTTCTGTTTCCTTTTTAGTTTCATTTTACAACTGTTTGGCGGTTTGGCGTTCTTGTGGCCTCAGCTGGTTATCACGGCGGCTAAATCTAAGGAGAGGGGGTGGGGGGCAAAGGTTGGCTAATTTTTTGGATTTTTTCCGCTTCTGCCTTGGAGATTTATTAAGTTTTTAAGGCACCAAGGACAGCTAAGTAACCAGCTAAATCGATGAAGGATTTTTCTGTTTTGTTTAACGCTTTTAATTTCTCTATTTTCCTTTGTCCTTAACACATATGCAAAGCTTAAAGCTGACCGAAGCAGCAGTTTTATTTTTCTTTCCTCCATTTTTTTTGTTTTAGTGTTTTTAACGCTTCAGCTAAACGCTTTTGACTTTGCAGTTTGCAGTGTTCGAAGGCAGCAGCAATTTTTTTTCTCTCCTCGCAGGATATTCGCATAGGTTTTCCTTGTTTCAGTCGCCTGGTCTGCGGTTTGGTTTGGTTATATCTGCAGCCGACAGGAGGCGGTAGGCGTCTGGCTGGTCAGCGCTGGAGTTTGGAGCGGCTAGCGGGCTCAGGCTCAGGCTCAGCACCGCTCAGTACAGTTCAGTTCGGTTTAGCTCAGCTAGGACCTCGCTGGGGCTTCGGTCACATGTTTCATGTCAGTTACAGCCCCAGCAGCAGCAGCACCCAGCCAGCCAGCAGCCAGCAGCCAGTATCGTATGGGATGTGTGGCGGGGGTGGCTGTGACGATGCGGGGGTCTCATAACTTATGCCAGGGGCGGCAGCCCGCAGCCCCTTGCAGAGCCAACGAAAATGGCAAATAGAGCGACTGGCTTAGGGCATTTGTTGCCACCATGTTGTCACACACACACTCACACACACACACACACGGAACAGTGCAGAGATCGCCCTCTGGCCATCCTGTTGCCCCCGGGGCGTCACTTTTGAAACATTTACTTTATGTTGTTCACAGGAAATTAGATTTTTTACTTGCTGTTGTCGTTGGTGCTGCCACGCCCACTGCTATGTGCTCAATGGGCGGGGAAGCCCCTGGCCAGCTGCCTCCCCCAGTGTTGGGCAGCGTATTTAGTTTTTAGCCGAGTTGTCAATGGCAGCCACAGCAGCAGCAACGTTATCCCTGCGGACAGGAAACAAACTCATTGCGGAAACAGCTTTTTAGCCGTAACAAGCCGTAATACACCAACACACCCACACACACACATACACACACATACGGTCAGAGCTGCCAACTTGTTTGCCATGCTAATTTATTTATAGACAAGTGGACACACATAGACAGACACAGAGACGGAGACAACACGACCAAACAGAGACAGCGAAATAAAGTTTTTCTTTCCCGCATTTTCTTTTTCCTCCCTTCAAATATTTTTCTTCCTCTCTTTTGGGTTGGGTGCTGGGTGGAAGGAGGCGGCTTGTTCCGTGCAAATTTCCGCCACAGACGACAAATTGCATACGTGCCACGCCCCCCCACACACACCTGAGGGAGCTGTGTGTGGAAATTGCTTGCTGTCTGATTTTTAGGTTTCCTCTTTAGTTTTTTCCTCCTGTTTCCTTCTTCTTTGCCTGCCCCAGTGTCTGTCCAGCAACGGCCTCGAGCTTAATTCGATTTCGAGTTGGGCAAACAAATCATTTAATGCCCGCCAAACTCATTTCTGCAGGCAGCTGGTTGTCCTACCAACTCCTCCTGGTGCTGCCACCTGCTCTGTCCCCATTTGAAGTATGATAAGTAGCATAACCATTAAAATCAAAAGGCTGGCAACGCCAGTAGCGGTGGCTGTGCCACTTTGGTTAATGTCCTTCTTGGCAAAGGTGAAAGCATATTGCTAACAGCCATTGCCATTGCCATCGCCATCGCCATCATCATCATCATGGCCATCATGGCCACCATTACCATCACTGTCACTGTGACAGTCACCAGCCAGCCACGACGAGCTGCGGCCCTCTGTCTTCCATTCATTTCGCGAGTTATTGGGTCTCTGGAAGGGTTTCGGTAGCGTCGAGCTTCGATTGCAAATTGCAAACTTTCAGAGCAAACACTGCAGGAGTATAAATGGGTCTGATGGAGGGCAGTTGAAAGTGAATGCGAATCGAGAAATTGCGGATGCGATGGCAAATAAAAAAAAAAAAAAGAAGCCAAAAGGCAGACTGAAAAGACCGAAACGTTAATGCCATTGACAGGGTCAGTGGGGCTATTAGAAAAATCGTTGAAAAGAGCTTCAATTTATTGGCCTTACTACATCATATAGCTGCCAAAATGCTGTTTAATAAATGTAGCTTGAAAGACAATTTTTTTCTGCATGGGAATGAAGTTTAAATCATCAGGCGAAACGTCGCTTTACTGGCTTTAAAACAGTTTGATTGACTAGACCATATAGCTGTCTGTAAAGGCAACATTTTACCCTTGAATTACTGCTTTGTTTCAGCTCTAAATTAATTATAATTTAATAAATAATTCTATAAGCTTTTGCTTGACCAAGTTCAGCTCTGAACTGCTTAAAAGAAAATTTATTAAATTGAATTTCTGACTACTAAATAGCTGACTGAGCATTTGGCTTATGAATTATATGGACACACACAGTGAGACAACCCCATTCAGGGGCAAATAATTGCTGTAACTAGTTGTCACGGACAATGGACAACACATTTGGCAAATCGTTGCCTTCTTGAATGCTCCCAAGTTCATTGGAATCTTGAATGAATGCAACCAGCAATGAGTAATGATCCATCACTCAGGCTCCACCCTGCTCCTCTCTCCAGTCTGCTTGTTGGCCACCGTACAGATGCTTTCCACTTAGCTGCCATTACATACTTACAACTATTCACTTGTATGCCAAAGCACTTCAGCATTCCTCTGTTCCCATTCTGACCTCCCCTTGGTCTCAGCTCCTGTCTCAGTCGCAGTCTCGGTCTCCGTCTCGTTCTCGGTCTCGGTCCACGAATGGACTGGACAAATAGCTGCTTGCAACACGTCTCCGTCTCTGTTTCTGTCTCTGTCTCCATCTCATCTCCCTCAGCTATCTCATCTTGTGTTCATTCATTTCTCTTTTGGTTTTTTCTTTTGAATTTTTGTTTTTTTTTTTGTATTTTTATTTTTATTTGCCACGAAGCGAATTTTGTTTCAATTTGTAAAACATTTTCTTTGTGCGCCCTGCTCTGTGGTAAATTTCATATTTTTTAAGCAAAAGACCACACCAGGCAGCAGCAGCAGCATCAGGACGAGGGCAGGAGGTCAGCCAAAACTGTTGCCACGTCCTCCGACATGACAGCTGTTGCCCCCCTCTGTTGGAAGGCAGCATCAAGCATAACGCAATACCCTTTCTGCTGCCACTCAACCAACAAATGAAAAGCAATTTACGCTGCTCTGAAGGTGTAACGGCCATAGACTGGCTACAGTGCAACCAGGCTAATGAGGACAAAGGGATTTTTCCCTAAAGTAAATGAATTGCCTCTTGCATTACAAAATCTTTAGGCAACGGCTGAGGCAGCTGGATGGTCCATTAGGTGGGAGCAGCCACTGTACTCTGCTGTGATGGCCTAACCAAGTGAATCAAGGCAACAGAAATCGCTAAAAAGCATTCACAGCTCAGCGCCATTGAAGGCGCGAGATGTTCAGGCCCAATTCCATGTCAAAAACCCTTTGCCTGCTGCCTTTGTCAGCCTCAGCAGTGGCAGCTACTAAGCCTTGCTGTTGTCCTGGTTGGTCTATATAGTCTCTAAGCTGCTTTAATGGTCCGCCAAGATTTTTGAATATTAAAATGCGCCGCCCATTATGCGCGATGCCTTGAATTAGTCAAGGCTACGATGGAGTGGAGTGGAGTGGAGGGCTGACACTGACTGATCTGAGTGTTTTATTGCCTTTAGCTAAACTCCTAGACCGACTGCCATTGCTATTGCCACTGCCCCCCTGGACCCTGGACCCTGGCCAGGCTGTGCTACTCCAGAGCAAAAACCATAAATAAGAAAATTTCCTTAAGCGAATTTTCGCTAGCAAAGACCTCAAAAACTTTGCAGCCGCATTCGGCCAACGAAAGTTTCTCGAGGTTTTCCAACTGCTGCTGCTCGACTGCTCGACTGCTTGGCTGCTTGTTTTATTCGGAACTTCAATGGGTTTCGGGCCCCTGATGGCCCTCCCCTCGCCAGCCCCCCCCCCAAAAACATCTTCTTTGTGTCGCGTGGATCTGGGTGGGTGGCTCTGGGTGGCAGCCATTGGGGACGCTGCGGTTCGCGCACCTTTTGTTGGCCATTGGAATTTATTTACATTTTGTTTTATTTTCCATTTCGTTTTTCCTGCCATTTTAATATACAATATTTTCTCTGCCCCTTTTGCTTAACATTTCTTTTCCCCAGTTTCGTTCCGTTTTGTGGGGCAACATTGAAGGACTTGAAGTCGGCAACAACAACATCACGTTTTACAAATTTACGCCATAAAAATTTTATGCAAATTAAAAAAAAAACTCCACAGAATGGTTGATGTTCTTGTTGTTCTTGTTGTGTTGTGCACAGCATGTGGAATTTATGGATAAGCAAATGCAAATACAAAACTGAACCCCGAAAATCCTGACCTGGTAAGCCAGGCTGCCTGCTTGATGTGTTTGTTTGTGGTGTTTTAATGGCTCACTGGCCACCTCTCTCTCTCTCGACCATTTCATGGTCTTCGATCCTCAACTGCTGGGATCCCCCCCAGTATATAACACTTGAACAATGCATTTCTCACACTCCAAGTATTTACTTTGCCTTATTTAAGTTTCCAAAGCAAACACTTTTGAAGTCTGAAGTATGAATTTGCTGTTCCCATGTGAAATTATTTCTTACTCTATGGAAGAGCCTTGCACTGCCAGTTTAATTTAAGTTTCCACACTTCAAATGACAACAGGAGTTTAAAATTACAGCAATGAGAGTCTCTACAAGTGATTAAAATAATTTGGTTTATAAATTTAAAAAGATTTTTCCAATAAATGGGGTTGGATAGATGCGTTAGTTTATCGTGACTGATATGTGGACTCTTCCAAATCGAAATCGCCGCTTGTAATGTTGGAAATGAAAGAAAATGTATAAAAAATGTAATAAAATAAATAAATTAAGTGAAATCAATTAACTAAACAAACTAAATATAAAGTAAACAAATTAAATTAATGAAATAATAATAAATTCTACAATAAAATTAATAAACAATATAAATAAATTTAATATATAAGCCATGTAAAATAAATTAATCAACTAATTTAAAATAATAAATAAAAACATAACTTAAATAATGTAAATAAAATTAATAAAATAAATTAAGCGAATGTTGTTTATTTAAATAATGTACAATAAATTAAATAAGGAAAGTAAATATTATAAACAATTAAATATTAAAATACAAAAATATTAATAAATAAAAAAAAAAAAAACTTAAGCGTAATAAATAAATAAAATAATTAAATACATTAAATAAATATAAAAATGAAATAAATAAAAAAAAAACAATAAATAATAAAATTGTTTAAATAACGAAAGTAAATAAAAAATATAGAATTAGGTAAATAAATTAAACAAATAAAACAAATTGAACAGAGTTAAATGATTTAGTGTGCTTAAATAAATATTTAAATAAAATAAAAAATTAAAATTATTTAAATACATTTATTAAATAGAATAAATTAAATAAAATTGAAAATAAATTAAATAAAAAAATAAATGAATGAAATAAATAAAATTGTTGGCCGCCCTGTGGCCGACAAATTTGCAGAGCAAACATTGAGGCAGCAACGACAGTGCATAACAAAGTCAAGACTTAATGGCGATGGCCATCTCGGTTGCTTCCTGCCATGCTGATGGCTTTGGTCTGGCAGGGGGTATTAGCCGGAGGGCTTCGCTGTCATATGCGTAAGTAATTGTTGGAGATTTTTATATGCAACTCATTTCGGTTGGTCATGCGGCGGCTAAAGGACATAAGTTTGGCTCCGCCAGGCCACAAATCCTGTGAGCTTCCTGTCATCTTTTGCGAAGCCTGCTTGGTTGGGCCCCTGGGGGCGCCGACTGTTTAGAGAGAAAGTTGTTTGGCTCCCGAGGGTAGATGGTGGCGAACAGAAACGGAAACCCAATAGAATTGAGCAGTGCATAGTGACAGTTGTTGTTTTGACGCTGATGCCCGTTGCCTAGGACAGCAGAGAACATGATGCCTGGCCCAGGACTGAGGCCTCAGTGTAGCGATGGCTGCTGCCTGGCCGTCGTCTCATTTTATTTTGTTTTAATAAATTAAAATGTCAACTTGATAAATGAAGGTTCCCGTCGCTGCCAGTTGTAAGTTGCGGGTAAAGTGGCATCGGCTACCAAAAACCGTAGAGCATTGTGTCCTTCTTGTAGGCAGGCAGAGTCCACTCACTCACACATATACACATTAGCGTCCATTGTCCAGTGTCCTTTTTCTCTGTGTTTTCTTTTTTCCTTTTCTGTGCCTTCCCTGCTGCTTCCTGGACCCATGCTGGCTCGTCCTTTGCAGTTGTTTGTGGTCGCCCACTAAATAATGTTGTTCTCAGTTCCACTTCATCTCCAACTGCCCCCCGCCTGGGCCACTAACCACTGCGGTTGTCTAAGTGGTTATGAGTTAATTTTATTTATTTATTTATTTTTTATTGTTATCATTTATTTTACTTTTGTCTCCACTTTCTTCTCCGGTCCTTCGCCGCCGCTAACTGCTCACAGGTTTCGGATTGCCTCCCTGCCTGCCTCCCAGTCTGTCTGCTGTCCTTGCTGGCTTCTGGTCTGCGGTCCTGTAAGTGCGCATTATTTTATTTGCCATTTAGCCGGAGTGTAAAGCAAACATATGTACAAATAGACTTTCGCTTTACTCCGGTGCTAGCCGGTGCCGTTGCCCGTTGCCTTTTCGCTTACAAAACGAAGCTCCAATGACTATAAATCTGTCCAGACGGCTAAACGAGCAGAGCAGAGCAGAGCAGAGCAGAACGCACCGTAACCCAAACGAAAAGACATTTCCTCTGCTCATTAAATTTGTCTTCGCATTCATTTGTCAGCAACTCGTAAAAGTCCAAAACACGATTTTTATTTTCCTTTTTCAGTTTTCTTTTTATTTTTAGAGCCGCCTCCGCATAGACCAAAGGAGACCAAATGCCGTTGGGCCTTTTCTGTTTGCTTGTTTTTTTTTTTTTTGGTTTTTTTTTGTCCTTCCATTTTGATATTCCTTTGCCCTTTGTCAGTTCCTTTGCTCCTGCCCGCGCGCTCCTTCATTATTTAGTTTGCGACACCTGCAGCCCAGTTAGGAGTTCGCTGTGGCTGGGTAAAACTGTAAACGGTGAAGGAAAAAAGCCAAAGGGAAAAAGGGTGGAGGGCTGTGTAACATTCTGACACTGTCAGGCATTGTGTCTGTCCAGCCAGACCATAAAAAAGGGCAGAAGAAAAAGGGTTTGATTCGGGCTTACATGGCGTATGTGTAATATGCTTTAATAAGTGTCGGCATGCACAGATGATGGTGTTAGGTGTTGAGAAATGACAAATTGTCAACTGGTGGAGAAGAGAGAGGAGACGTTGAGGAATTTATTTGGCTGGCAAAATCAATATTTTTGCTTTAATTTGATCAACAAGCCGTCAAGACTGTTGAGTTTCTGATTAAAGATGAACAAGGTGAAGAAATGTTTCACTGGTTACCAACACTTGAAGGAGTTAGGGGAGAAATAACCTAAAGATCTTGGCAACCAACTGGCTGGAGTTGATGTTACAGTCAGCCACTGCGCTAGGCAATGAGCTGCTTGATATGGGAGAGAGGAGACTCCTGGTTAAAGCAGACTGCGGAACATTGGATGATCAAATTCTCCAGGCTTTCTTACTTCACTCTATTTATAAATCTATTTCTCCACTCACAAATAAGTTTTGACTTCAAACTACCTAAACCCTCCCCCAGCAGACCTAGAAAACTGCATTTCATTGCCTTCGTCATGTCTAATAAGAGTCAAAACCTTGAATCCAACAGCTGTTTGCCTCTATTAGCAGAAAAATCGCTTTTTTATCCCTTTTCTTTATAGCTTAGCCTTAAACATAGTATTGCCAAGGCCAAGACATCAACTCATCAACATGCTCTGGCCATGGCCCTTTGCTGTTGCTGCTGCTGCTCATGCTCATGCTCTGAGCTCCTCTCATCTTCAAAAGCCAATCACAGAGCCTTTTGTTAATCAAATGGCTTTTGGTTCAGGCTCAGCGGCGCTTAACTGCCACGCCTGTGGTCTTCAGTCTCCAGTCTCCGGTCTCTTCATGCTTAAAGCCGAAAAACCCAAAAACTCAAGTCTCAGTTTCAGCTTTCATCGTGTCCCAGGGGAGACCGACGAGGCGTATGAGTAATATACAAGTTTATGAGCTAAGGCAGCCAGGCAGGCAGTCAGGCAGGCAGGCAGGAAATTTTTTTGTTCCCTTCTTTGTGCTCGTCAATCGATTGTTTACATGTGTGTGTTAGTGTGTGTGTGTTACTAAATACAATTGAATTTTTGATGCGTTTACGCGATAAGCGACCGAAAACGCTTTTATGTTTATTCATGCTCGTACCTGCCAAGGCAGCAGCAATCACAATAACCTACTTCGTCCTCATGCCCATGGCTCCTGCCCCCCCAAACCCATCTCCCTTGGCATTACCCTTTTCCTTTTCTTTTCCATTTCTTTTCATTTCTCGATGGCTGTTGTTGAAAGTTGGCATCATTGTTGCGGCTAAATCGTCTCCCCAACTGCCAGAGCCGCATATCCTTCTGCGTGAATCCTTATTATGCGTTGCGGAAAACCGATTTGAATGCCTTTGTATGGCTTGGCAACAACCGAGCAGCCATATCGCCCAACATAATACAACTGTTAACATGTTTGGTCAGGTGTCTTAACAATTTCCTCAGCTCTGAGCTGGATGGGACGGAGCTGAGCTGCGTTGAGTCTCAAGGAATGAAGAAGTAATCAAGGCACAAGCGAGTTGCCATAATCAAATAGTTCAAGAAGGCATCTGACTGGGGGGTTTTTATATTGAAGCTGCCTTCCGTTGGCTGCATATTTTGGCGAAGACTGGAAATTATGCACAGTGAACCGCAGAAGGCAGGAGGCAGTAGGGAGTTGGCTGGTGTCAGTGGCAGAGGGTGGACAGTTGCTTAATTCTGGGCTACAGTAGAGCACAGAGCCAGCCAGGCAGTGTGGTGTGGTGTCCTGGAGAGTGGAACGTCGCAGAGACAAACATCTTTCAATATAAATTTCAACGGCTTGTCAAGCTGTTTCCTGCCGAATGCCGCTGGCAACTGTAATGGCTTTCGCATTGCTTTGCTCGCTCTGTCTATGGTTTGAGGTCCTGCATACTACCAACCAACACAGAAAAAATAAAAGACGAAAATAAAAAAACAACGGGGAAGTAGAAAACCCTTGCAGTCTGTGCATTTTGCCATACCAATGGCCATGTTCGTCCTTTTGGTTGCCTCGTCTTCGTCGTCTCTATTACATTACTGATTGTTTTCATATGTATGTGTGTGTGTGTGTGCTGGTGTGTGTTGGTGTGTCTGTCCGTAAGCCGTCTTGTTTGTCCTTTCGTTGGCTTTCAGTCGTATTTCTACAATATTTTGTTTGCTGTTGCTTCTATCATCAATCCCTCCACACAGACACACGAACACACACACACAGGCAGAGCATGTGTGTCTGTGTGTGTGCATGTTATTCCAACTGTCGTTTACCATTCATTCTGGATAAATACAAAATGAAGATGATCCTTCGGGAGCTTTAGTTATTCAATTTCAAATGTAGTAAATTTAATCTAGCAAACAACGTTCGTTCGTTTGTCTGTCTGTCCCTGTCCCTGTCCCTCTGTCTTTATCTGTGCCTGTGTTCCTCTGTGTGTGTGTGTGTGTGTGTTAGCCCAGCATCCAGGCTGCAGGACTAAGGCAGCCGAGCGCCTTTTACCACCAGCTTCTTGCTCTTGCAACTCCAACTCATTTCTCCTCTGACTTTGCCTCGTTGCTTGTCGTATAAAATATGCTGCAACTTTTTAAACAGCCCCAACTATTTGCTATTTAATACACCGCAGCATAAACTCCAAGCAGAGTCCTTGCACTACCAGCAAAGTCTTAAATCCCCCCTAAAATATATCCACTAATGAGAGCTGCTCACTGTCCTTTGCTGTAGCTTTAAAAATCATTTAATTGCTTTGGTTTTTCCTTCTTCTTTTTATTTATTTATTTATCTGTACAGCCTATGAGGCAGTCGCTATGCTATCCTAACCTAACTGGCTGTCTTATTATATTTGCTGACCGCACACGGGCAGAGGTTTTCTTATTTTCACACACAACATTGAGGTTAGAGTCGGTCGCCTTCATTGCCATTATCTTTGTAGCTTGAAGTCTGGAGCAGGAGGCTAGTGGTGTGTCTATCTGGAAATCTATCCATTTCATTGCAGCCTGCTGACAAGCTCAGTCACACACAAGCGGCCACTAGGCGTTTTTATATGTCCTTCGGAGTGTCCGTGTCCGTGTGTGTGTGTGTGTTGTGTCCTGAGACTATATTTCTCATTGCGTTGCCAAATGCGTTTTGCCACCGCCTTTGGCGCTATTGCCAAGCTTTCTATTTGCTTGTTTACTCCATTTCTCCAACGACAGCAACGACATCAACGACAGAGAAATGCAGTTTTACCCATACGAATCGCC
The DNA here is from genome assembly GCA_035078785.1 of Collessia kirishimana. Taxonomy (NCBI): domain Eukaryota; kingdom Metazoa; phylum Arthropoda; class Insecta; order Diptera; family Drosophilidae; genus Collessia; species Collessia kirishimana. Next base: position 45,989 of record JAWNPV010000031.1, read on the forward strand.
GTCGCAGTCGCAGTCCTTTTGCCTGCTTGGCTTGTCCTCTGTTGTCCTCTGCTGTTCTTGCCTGGCCCGACTCTTGTCTTGTTTGCCTACAGTCGATGCTGCCTATTTATCTTTGACCAGGCAACGTTCTTCTGTCTTCGCTCCTTGCACTCGCCGACTCCTGCCTCCTTCCTCCTTCCTCCTGCCTCGTCGTCGTCACTGTGTTATTGCTGCATTATCTTTCAAATGGCATATTTATAGGATTTCGTTTGTAGCTCGAGATCAATGCACACACACACACACACACACACACGCACACAGGGAGAAGCTCACATAGTTTATTGGCAGTGCCTCAGTGCGCCTGATGCGCATTTCCTCAATCAGCTTCAGATTCCAGTTGCCAGCCAGGACAGGCAATGTCCAGCAAACAGTAAACAGTTAAACAAGCGTCACGCTTGCTCAGCCAGCATGAGCAGGAGCAGCAACGACTCCACAGGCAACGGGAAAACAGACAACACACAGCACACAGGCACAGTGGCATCGATGCGAGTTGCCTAACCTTCGCTAAGGTGAAGAATTTATCGCCACTCAGCTAAATTAGCCGATTAGTCAAGGACAAAAAAGGTAAGAAATCATAGAATCCTGGAATTCGTAGCCCCAAAAGGACTGCTTAAAGGCCAGAAAGGTAAAAGATTTTCTACAGACCCAGAAGCTATCAGAGATCGATCAACAACTGCTCATCTAACTATCGAGAAGGCGAACGGATTATCGTGAAAACCCTTCCAATGGCATTGGAAGTTGCCAGCTGTTCGGCAGACATTTTTGTGAGGCCTTCAACCACTGTAAGGAGTGCCGAGTTTAACATACAATGCACACAGCTTGTAGTCTTCTCTTAACCATTTCGTATTGCGTAAATTCATTTTGTCAATTGGCTCTCAACGGCGTGTGGACGTCGCACTTTCATTGCTGTTTGTTGTAATCGATGTTGTTGGCTGCTCTTTGCCATATTTTATTTGTATTTATTTATTTGCTTGCTTGTATGTGTAAATATTTTATTTTCGCTTCATTTTTATGATATTTGCTCAACTGACCCCGGCATGCCAAAGGACGAAGGGACGAAAGGGCCCCGCTGACTTCGGTGCCAAACACATGAGGAATTGAATTGAATCGAATCGAATCAATTCATTCGAGTCTCCCGCTGTTGCCCATTGTCCTTCGCAATGCCTCATTATAAGAATGAGAAACAGAACCCGCACACACACAAACACACACACACACACACAGAGAGGCAACGCGGCGTATGTGTAATGCGAGCATTTTTACTGCTGCATTCAATCAGGATCAACAACAGGAGCCACAATCTGGCTACTCGAATTACAAATGCGTGCCAGCGACACGCCGATGACTTTGCCAGCAAGAAACAAAGCAAAAAAACCAACAATTTTTTTTTTCTTTTTATTAATTTTCATTTAAACGATAATGGGAAATTCAATTTCCCTTGCATTGCCCGGATGTCGTCTCACTGACACCAGCAATGGCAGAAACGACAGACAGCTCAGAGCAACAGCAGCAGCAACAACAAAAGGAAAGCGTAATGGTCTAGCCAATGGCAATGGAAATGCTAATGGTAATCCATATCCATGATGTGAATAGAAGTCTCTGTAGCTCTGTAAGCATATGTATGTGCCTGTATGCGTGTAAGGATGTATGGCTATGTGTGTATGTTAATGTGTCGCCGTTTGTAAAGTGGACATTGAACAGTTTTTGGCGCCATGGTTCGTTCGCTTATCCTTTTTCTGTTTTTCGATTACTAAACGATATACACAAAGGCAGCCAAGCCACAGACTACACACACGCACTTACACACATCTACATGTATGAAAGGTCATATGGCGTCTAAGAACAAAGAAGTTTATTTAACTCAGCTTTCAAGTTGTCGTTTGATGACAATAATTGTTGCCTTAAACAGATCTTGAAGGCTGTAATATGGCTAAAAAAAATATCTATAAATTCTGGAAAGAATTCCAGATAAAATTCCCTTGAAAAATGCTAAAAATATTTAATAAAGTATAAAATCAGCCTCCAAAAAGCTTCAGTCTAATGACAGAGTAAGGCGAAGGTGCCATGGTGGGTGACTTGGCTGACTTTGAGAGCCTTAAGCAGTTGAATTATCCTTCCAATAACAGACACTTTGATTCCTTAAAATTCTATCTGATATTTCAAGTTAAGAACCCTAAGATTTCTTGTCCGTTTAACTTTATAGACAGCAAGGACGTTCTCAGGAAAAAATTCTAAAAAATGAAAAATAATGAAGTTGAAGCGATCATTTGCCGTCGCTTTGATTTAATTCATTCTCAGCCAGCCCTGCCACTGCTCTACACACCTTCCTGCAATAAACACCAACATTCTAGGCAATTATAAGTATTTTTGGCTGTTTTGAGAGGGATTTTCTAGGCCGCCTCCATTTATTCTTATGACTTCCAAGCCATTTGGTCAGACCATTTTTACAGACCCCCTGACCACTGTGCAGAGGCAATAATATTTTTTTTTTTTTTTTTCCTTGGCAGCTGCTTAGGATTCTGTTTTTGATTGCGATTTCGTTGCCGATGCTGATTGCGATTACTGATTTGTGTTTGGCTGATGCGCTTACATGCTTGAATGGAAATGACAGCGCATGAAACACCTTTTTAATTTAATGTTTAGTTTTTATTATCGTTGCGAGCCAAGAATTCAGGATTTATTAACTTGCCACTGACTTTTATAGCTGCTGCTGGTCCTTGCTGGTGCTTGCTGGCCACAGCCAAGCCCGGGACCCCCCCGACACAGAGAATTATCTATGGATGCTGGAGCAGAGCAGAGCAGAGCATTAGCGGTACTGGGAGAGCAGGAAGGCAAGGATGCTGCGAGGAGAGGCTTTCAAGACCCTGGACAGAGCGAGCAGCGATATCTGTGTGGTCAGTTTGGGTTGGGACAATGGTCGAATGGACGGTGGGATGGTGGGACGGCGGGTCGGTTGGCCAGCGGGCATATCGAGTGAAACCATGAATTATTTATTTGTGTGGACATGAATTATTGTTATGAAGTTTATTGCAAACAAATTGCGTCCTGGGACAGTGGAAATCAATAGCAAATAAATAAAAGCGCAAACAGTTTTTGTGGCTTTCGTTGAAACAACAGCAGAGTGGAAGAGATATGATGGCCTCGGCTCCTGGGCCCAAGGATATGTGTGTTTGCATGATGATGATGATGATGGCGGTGGCGGTGGCGGTGAGGCGGGTGCAAGCCAGCCTAGCGTATCGCTGAGCCGCAGAGTCACACAGAGAGTCAGAGAGTCAGAGAGATTCGGCTTCAGAGTCACAGTTTTGATAACAATGGGCTGGCTGGCCGACTGCCTGTGCCTCTGTCTGTATCTGTGTCTCTGTATCTGTATCTGTGTGCGTGGGCAGAGCCATCAACAACATACGCACAGGATATGGCTGAACGCTGCGGGCGATTCATGAAATTTAATGAAGCAGTCAGAAGCTAAAGCGGGCGGCCAGGCGGCGGTCAGAAGGACAGGAGTACAAGGACCGCCTCTGGTTAGTGGAGGATCTGCATGGTTGCGTGACTCGCGGGCCAAATGCGTTGCCAACAACGGATGCGGATGCGTATTTGAAGTTGCTTTTTAATTAAAATAAATATTTAATTGAAATTGTAATTAGAAATTAGTTGCGGGCAATAAGTCAAAAGCAACAGACAAAGCCAAAGCCAAAGCCAAAGTGATGTTAAAGCTGCGGCTGCCTGCGGTTCACAAGGATAATGATAAGGATGAGGTTGATGAGAAGCTGAAAACAGGAGGGAGGCAAAGTGACAATACGATGTCCAGTCAAGCGTGGCAACAATCTTGTTCTTGTTATTCCCGAAGACCAACAAAATTACCAAAAGCCATCAGGATTAGGCAGGAAGGCAGGAAGGCAGCCAACCAACCATCCATTCGTCCAACCATTCAGGCGGGCAGGCAGGCAGTTGGTCAAACACTCAGGCAGGCAGTCAGTCAGCCAACCAGTCAGTCAGGCAGCCAGGCAGACAGTCAGTCAGTAAGGCAGCCAGACAGGCAGTCAGTAAGGCAGCCAGTCACTCAGCCAGTGAGGCAATTTCAAATCAATTTGTGATTAAAAAGCATCAACAATGCAGCCCAATTGAATGCAGCCATATAAAACATCAACTCACTCACCCACTCACTCGGGCACATTAAGTGTATTAAAAGGCAGCCGAAATGACAGGTGGAGCGAGGCTGTAACGTCTTCGATTTCCATAACATTTAGTGGCAATTTCTTAGCGCTCCGCTTTTAACGCTCTTAACGACCACGCAACACATTAAGCTCGCACCGCCGCACAACGCGCCACACAACCACAAGGCGGCTCTAATGTCAAACCATTAAATTTCTGGGCCTCCAGTAACCACCTGAGTTGCTTTTTAGACCTAACAAACAGCAAACAAACGATGGGCAGGGGGAAGGAAAAACAAGAGAAAATAATAAGAGAGAAAAACCTGCGGACCTGCGGCGCTTTTCAATTATATAAAAATACACATCGCATATATAAAGGGTAAACAGACTGCCACTGAGTAAGCAAATTCGAAGAGCAGAGCGGAACCGAACTGATATTGTGTCAGCAAACCGTAAATAAACAACGGCAAGTGCTTTTCGCTCAGGTTAATGGAAGGTGCGCGGAAAAGTATGCTATAAAAGTGGTGAATTAAATGTAAACTCTGAGGCTGTGGTGTGGGTGTAATGAACGGAAGGGCATGTGGTTGAAGGCCTTGCAAGACCCTCAACCACCAGTCAGACCAGCACGTAGCTGACAGCCTGGCCGCAGGCTGAAATGCAATACAGGATTGTGGAAACAATAGACTTCTACGTACGTAAGCCCAACTGGAGACGACGGTGGGTTCAATAACAAGCGAATCTATTCATAGAAGCGATGCCCGCCGGCCATACAGCTGCAGATGAGTTAATTACCAACAACAACAACAACAACAATGGAGAGATATAGATGATAGAAACTGAAGCAGAAGGGCTTAAGGGAGTCTCTCGTCCGACGGAACGACGTTGAACGAACCTAAGCGAGCAATTTCATTTGGCAATCAATAGTTGGTAAGATGAAAGCATTAAGCCGTTGCCCATAGCAATGGGAAAGATGCGCGATTAAAAATACATGGATTTTAGCGAGTCCAATAGGTAGCAGTGTAGTTTGGCGCCCGAGCACGGCACCCAACACTGATAAATCAAAGAGAAAAAGGCTTGCCAAGGGGGAATTCTTTGATCTACACTTATAATTTCTTTAGCTGCCATTCATTTTGCATTCCAGCGGAACCTTGTGAGTGCCAAACGGGGGGGGTTTGATGATGCTGGCGGGGGCTAATTGATGACAAGAAATGCACTTACCTGCTCAAGGATGTTAACGCTGCTTTTCCCTGGCTTATCTGCAAGAGAAATACAAGGATAGGTAGACACAAATCAATTATAGAATTTCTTTGAGATGCTTCGTATCTCGTTTCTCTTTGTTTAAGACTTTTTTTTTTTTTTTTTTGCTGTGCTGTGTTGTGTTGTACTCTTAGGACTAATGTTGGGTGGATGTGGGGCGCTGCGAGGCGGAATGATGCAAGGAATTCAATTGAATAACGAGAAATGCAAAGTGGCATGTAAAGCGCAACGAGAACAGTAAGGATAACGAGACAGGATAATGCTGATGAATGCCACAGCAGCATGGCAAGGAAGGCATGTGCAAGACGGAGGTGTGGCAGTTGAAAAGCAATTGCAACTGCATTTTAATGTATTTTTATTGCAACACCCAGCAGCACCCAGCAACAGCAAGACAAGACAGCCAAGTAGCTAGCAAGAACTCAATGTGGATGGGCGTGACCGGCTAGGATATACCAAACAACAGCAGCAGCTGCTGCACGTGCAACTTGACCAGCTGCAAATGAATTTAAGCTGCCATCGACTAGTTTGTAGTTAAAAACCCATCATCAATCGCTCACAATTATTAAGCGAAACAATTTGTTGATATTTTTTGGCTTTATGGCAACCAGCTGCCATCGTTGTTGGCCATTTTGTCAAGGGTAGTTGCAGAGATCTATATCCTGGCTGCTGACTTCACATGTAAATACAGGCGAAAAGGTAAAATAAAGGAAACTTTTAATGCCAAATGGTCGGCAGAGAAACCAGGAAAAAGGCAGAGTAAAGAACAGGAAACCAGTGAGGCTGGCTAAGCTTTTCCTTTGATTTTGCCTTTACATATGTGTGGTCCTGTGTGTGCGCCTGTGTGTGTGTTAAGTAAATCACATAGTTGCATTAAATGCAAGCGCATACATCCTGCCGTTGTCCTTGTCCTTGCCCGACGACAGGCCAAATCGGATAAGCAGTCAACGTTGCCATTGCTTTACAGTCCTTGGAGCCTCGATGCATAGATAAATTGTTGGTAAATTTTATATAATCTAATAAAAAATTGATGGCTTTAGAGTGCGACGAGTTGGGTTAAGGCTGCTGCCTCGGCTCGGCTCGGTTCGGCTTGGCTTGGCTGGCAATAAATAGCAATAGACACTTTCCGCCTTGGATCAGGATATCCATGCTGATGCAGGCTGCAGGCTGCAGGCTGCTGCTGTCTGACGCTGTCTTCCCCAGCTGCCAATCCGTTGAAAAGCGCTTGCCAATAAATGATGAGACAACTCGGCTCAAGGAGGGACTGGAGAATGGGACGGGGATGCTGTGAAACCCAGAAACGATGGCAGCGCATTAGCTCGACTTTCTTTGCAGCCAGCGCTGAGCTTAATGAAATGAGTTTGTCGAACTTATTGCTCACTGAGCCATGCCACATGCCAGCCAACCAGCCAACCAGCCAGGCAACCAACAGCTTAAGCACATGCAGAAACCAATATGCCCGATTAAATGAAACAATTTGTTGTAATTGAAATGCTGGCAACCATTCGGCTGTGTCACTGAGGCAGCAAAAGCTATGAATCCATCAGCCCTAAGGCAAGCTTAAGGCAAATGCATTGTCTAAGCCACCAGGCAGGCAGCTGCCTCCTACTCAACCGTCTGTTGGCCAACTGACTGCATTGCATATGTATGTTGGCCAGGTGGAAAGTTTTCGTCAGAAACTGAAACAGATTAAACTGATATTCGAGACGGCAAGTCGTTGGCGTGTATTTGAAACAATAAATATTTGATAAATTGTGCAAAAACTTTAAGCAAACTCGGTTGAAATGGACTCCGACAGCAGCCATCGTTGTTCGTCGTCCATCGTCCGTCGTCCGTCGTCTCGCGGATCGCGGAATTGTAAATCCTTGGCCAACCAGCCAGCCAACCAGCCAGCCAACCTACCATCCCAGCCAATCAGCCCAATCAACCAGGCTGCCTGCCCAAGTCCAAGTCTCTTTAGTCAGTGCGAGTTAGTTAGTAATGGCCACTATGGACTCTTTGCATAAGCCAGGCACGGACGGGGGCTGAGGTTGTCTGAGAAAACTTGTGAGCATTGTTACATGCGGCTGGAGCCGAAAAACTTTTACTTCGCGATTCTTGTTATCTTGAGAGATTTCGCAAAGTTACACAAATGGACGGACGAGCGGATTCCCTAACTTTGACTTACTGCCAACTGCCAACTGCCCCAAACTGCTCCGACCTGCTCCGACCATCCTTGGCCATCCTTGGCCACCAGTTGGGCGAATGTAAACAGTTTCCAATTACAACAACAAACTTTCGCTTTACATATTAACAAATTGGCCTAGACGAGGCCAACTAGTGGGCTTTAAGGCGTTTGCTTTAATGCAAAATCTGCTTAAGATGTTGGTCCTGGAAATATTTATTTATGAGTAAACTTGCCTGGCACAAGGACCCCAAGCCATTGCCACATATGTGTGGATGTGTGGAGCGGTGGTGGGGGTGGTGAGATGGTGGGGTGGAGCGTTAATGTTTTTATTAGCAGCGAAGAAAGTTCAAGTTGAAGGCATCGTGCGTTGAAAAATGTTAAGACTTTAGGCAAACTTTATGCCAACGCGTTTTACGACCATGTGATGGCTGGGCGAGGACTTTGGAGCTTGTAGATTGCAGATTGCTGGCTGCTGCTGCTGCTGCTGCTGCTGCTGCTGCTGGTTGGAGGCAATGGAAAGGAAGCAGAAACTGTACAAACAGCAAAGGAAAAAAAGCAAAGAAAATGGAGCAGCAATGATGACGACGACGACGACGACGACGCTGACTACTACTGTTGGCGATAATGATAAAAGCGGCAGGAGAACCTGCTGGGTAGGCAAAATACATACAACACACACACACACACACACCAGACCGTGTGTTCTTCGGGCCTAAAGTTGGCTCTGTGGGTGTGGCTGGAGCTTAAGCAGTTTGCCTGATTGCCTCGTTCGATATTGACTTAAAAAAGACAACCAAACAGCCAAACATATGAGGAGGCAAATACTTTGATTTAACCTACAACGACTACCGTTTACACTCACCAACTATTAGAAGAAAAAAACCAAGAAGACGCCAAAGCAGCTGCTTTGTTAGGTTTTATGCCAACACTTCTGTGTGTTCAACTACCGCTGTATAAGTCTTGGGCAAGCTGCGCCATTCAGTTGGTGTTACAAAGCCCTTAAAACAGTTCCCTGCTGCCGACTCTCTTTGGGCACCAATTTCAATTGTAACAGCAAAGGTTCAGGTTGTTCAAAAGAGG
>JAWNPV010000032.1:11469-25195 GCA_035078785.1 Collessia kirishimana
CAAGTAACTACCAATGAAATTGAAAACATCGACCAACATCTAAAACGTATTATTAATAAACTTCACTAACATCAAGCGTTACAATTTTATCATATATTTTGTTGCGTTTTCAAAATCCAATCGACAATGTTTTTAAAATACATTTAAAACAAAAAAAATAAAATTCTTTTAACGTTACAAAACATTGACTTAGAACGACGATCTCTCTATATCATCAACAACAATCAACATTTTTTAATACTGACTAAGTTAATTGCACGATTCTTAAAGTAGATTTAACATAATGCTATCAATATCACTATTCTATAGTACTGTTATCATATATCAGGGAGATTTGAGACCACTTCATTGACAATTCTAAGGGATATGAAACAGTTTTTTTCTTGGAGATACGAAAAGTGTTTCCTTTCTAGGTATCACTTTTTTATTGTTTTTTATTTAAAATAAGATTGTATTGAACAAACCCTAGTTGAAAACATATACACAACGCAATCTCTTTGCCACAGGTTTGACTGCATTTTACCACCCAGCACTAGCGAATTAAAGAAACGAGTTCCTTCAAGCGGGAACGGCATAATGCGAGAGACCAATAGCGAGAGCGAAGCCAGTTAGAAACGAACTAACTCAATGCTGTTTTGAAGTGCGTCGCCGCAATCGTCAGCGTCGATGGTGGGCGGCCAGGTTGGGGTCTGGTCTGATCGGTCGAGCAAACTGCTTGAGCTGCTCTCCCACTGCCGCTTCATCTCTCGCTCCTCCTTTTTTTGTTGGAGTTTTGCATGCGCTGCTAAGCAACAGGCAACATCGTTTAATGACTCTGTTTTAGAGGCCTTCCTACCTTACATTCTTTTTTGCGTGTCGAATATTAAACGAGCGCATTGTAAGGGACTTAAAAGAAGACGACAGGGCAACGACGATGACGCTGTTGTTGCTGCTAGTTCATGTCATCGTCATGAGACATTCATATCATGAGTTGAAAGTTTTTTATTTTATTCCTTAAGCATTTTTCTTTTGTTAAGCTTTTATATTAAGACAATAGCAAAGCGTTATTCCAAAAATTTTAAATAATTCTTTTTTTTTTCCGAAGAGTGCCTTGAAGCGCACACCCATTAATTTTTTCCTAGTTGATGTAAGTATACTGCAAATTTGGACTCTGATGTCTATATGTGAAATTCTCTAACTTAAAGAACATTTATACAAACTTCACCAAAAATTATTCTAATATAAAGAAAATAGCTTTTTTGTCTCTTCAAAACTTGAATACTTTTATTAGGTGAAAAAAACTAAAGAAAAAAAAAAAAAGTATTAATATTGTCATTACGTTTGTTTGATTTTTACACAAAGACAGCGGTTATATGATCTAAATGAGTTATATTTAATTTAGTAATTTAATTGAAATATATGAACATCTGGTTTCCTCTTAAATCGCAAATAAATGCAAATCGCCCACCCTTATCATATTGGTCCTAGTAATTCATATGTAGTCGTAAAAGATTATAATATAAATTTAGGTACAAAGTGAAGGTCAGGTCTGACCTATTTAAATTTTTATTTTCAATTAATATCAAGTAATACGTTATTTTATTGGCTGATTAAACATAAGAAAATAACGCTGAGTCCTAAGAGTATTGCCTCTGCTACAAAATATATTGGATTAAAAAGGAATAAAAAAATACCGTTGTCCCATTTGCAGTGGCCTTAAATGAATTGGTGGCCTGTTCCTTTCATCTATCGGCTCTATGCAGTGCTTTGCATCAGCCTACGACCCACCCATTACGTTGTGCTTTTGTCGCAGCTACACGCGCATCAGCAGCAGCAGCTGTAGCGACAGCAGCAGCGCGAAAGCCCCCAAAATTACCTTTCCTTCTACAATGCACTCTCTAGCTGGGTATGTGTATGTAATGCTGTACACGTATATTCAAATAGTTATCTCTCTCTGTCCGTTGTGAGTTTTTGTGGTTTGGTAATGCATTTCCAGCTGTCAGCGGTTTGTTTGCGCGTATATGTATGCGTGTGTGTGCTTGGTTTTTTTTTTTTTTTTTTTGCTTGCACCATTTTTCGGGCAAGGTCATCAGCGATACAAAGTCAACGGCCGCCAATGACCTCTTCTTCCTTTGCTTGTGCCTAGTTCCCAAGTTCTTCTGCTAGGTCTTTGTTTGCTCTTTCTCATTCGCTGTTGTTTGCTGCTGCTTACGTTGTTGCCTCATTTACAACTTGTTCTTGGTATTGGCCTGGCCACATGAAGAGAAAGAAGACAACGCACCAGAGGTAGCTGAAACCGAAGCCAAAGCTGAGGGAGCATGACGTGTTACTTTTATTCTTGTTCTGTTGTGTTCGTTTTTCTCTTTTTCTCTCTCTTGCATTTCTTTTTCCATAGATTGGCCTGTGTTTCCTCTTTAGCTTCAGACGCTTTGTTTAGCTTTTTATGTCTTGGATGTCTTGGCAACAAGTCGTCGTTCGATGTTTCGCCGTTGTCATCGTCGTCATCATCATCATCATCATTATCTTCATATTCATCATTATCATTATCGTCGTCGTTAATGTTTGAACGCATTTGGCTTTTTGTTTTGTCAGTCCAGCCCTCCACCATGGTTGCTCTCTTATTTCACTCCCCACATACTCACCGTCTGTTTAACGTTTATCTACGTTGTTTCTTATGTCTTCTGTTTAAGTTCGTTGTTCTTGTTGTTTTTGTCCCCGCATTGCTGCTTCTTCTTCGTCTCGCATATGTGTCCAATGATCTTTTGCTCGTATGAATGTTCGTGGTCTTGTTACTGTCTGTTGTATTTTGTTTTGTTGATGCCACACAGTTCCACAACCTCCGGCAATCGACTTGTACTGGGTCTTTTCGTTTTCTTTAACTTCTACGTTGCCTGTCGATATATTTAATAAATTGTTGCCTGTCTATTGTCATTGTCATTGTCACCCCATGGTGCTTGGCTGTTGCTTGGTGCGCACTGTCTGCCAGAATGCTTGACAACTCTCTTTAAGTAGCCACAGACTTGTTTTCCTTAGAAGGTACAGGTTGTTGCCTTCTTCCTGCGCTGATTTTAGATTAATAATAAATAATAAAATAATTGAAATACCCATCTCATAATTGGTAATATACAATGACCACAGAGTTGTATATTAAGGATATATGTTTGAGGTCCAAGATGTCTCTATCGGTGTCTATAATATCTGATTGGTCGCTATATAATTTTTACAGTATTCAAATATTCCTTATAGGAATTAAAACAACAAATCAAGTTGTAATAACACATTTAACAATTTAAAACCAAAAAAAACCAAAGAAAACTGAAACCCGATGCAAGTTTAATTACTGGCCGAATCTCCTTTGATTCTATTACGCATGCCGATTAGACGTGACGTCTGAATCACTTTGGAAAACTGGACGGTGCCGAGCTTTCCTAATATATACTATAGCAAAATAGTGAAACAAAAATTTATTTTGCATTTGACTTGGAGTTACGCAATTTAACTGTGTAGTATGCAACATAATAAAGTTTTAAATAAATACTGTATACACCATTTTAATGTAAAACGATTTATGAAAAGTGTCGTTCACTGCGAGAAAGGAGTTTAAACAAATTTATCTAGATATAAACATCGTGCCAACTTATTATAATTTTCTTACCATTTATAAAAAAGGGATCCCCATCTAAGCTAATGTCAGTATGAAGAAATCTCAGAATACTATTTTTGTTGGTTTCAAACCATGGGGAATATTTTTTGCGATATTTAAAATATAAATACCACCTGTAATGAAAATAAATAAAAATTGTTAATTAAAATGTATAACAGTTTCTTGAAATATTTTAGTGCGGTAGAAATCTTAAATTCACTATTGTTAGCTAATAAATTTTCATATTTCTTAGTACAATGTCTAGTTTACCATTCATTGAAATCTTCTTGGGTTTTTTTCTTTTTAACTGAATTGTACATCGGTTTTTAATAAAACATTTCAGACAAATCGGACCCCAAAAACAACTTTAAAATTTAGTTTTGTAACTGATCTGTTCGCAGACCTCGCTCAATAGATAATTCCTTTGATTTATTAATATTCCTAAATATATTTTTAAAATTAAGTATACAGAATTTCTTAAAAAGCTCCAAATTTAAGTTTTTTAACTTACGGCTGAACTTATTTAAACAATTGACAAACAAAAAATTGATTATTTGCAATGTGTAAACAAAAAAAGTGTGTAAAGACTTTTGACGAGTTGGCAATATCGGTTAAAAGTCCGATATCTTTGTTGTTTTAACCGATATCCCTACAATTATTAAGATTAAGCTTTACAACATTACAAATTTTTTGGCACCTATTATAAGCAATAAAAATAAAAACGATTTCAAAGTTGAAAATTCAAAAATTTTTGGTTTGTGTAAAGACTTTTGACCACCTCTTTATAATATATTCTAAACTAAGCACTCTTTTCTAAAACTGAAGCCACACAAAGTTAACATTGAGTAACAAGGTATCCAGAAACGACAAAGCTGCTTTTCCTAGATACAATATTTAATATAATTTAAGGACCAACATGATGGTAATTTTATAAAATTAACAATCGTACTCAAGCTACCTCTTGGTCGAGGTATCATAAAGTTAAATAAGTGACGCTTCAAAATATATGTTTTCCCAGATCATAAACTAAACGCCTGTCCTTCAACCTCTACACATCCACATCACATTAAACTTAACAGAAAACCCGAAGTACAAAATAAAAATATTTTATGTTGGTCTGCGCCCTATCAAAACAATTTAGCTCCGAACTCATCACTGATTTGGCTTCGAATACTTCTGGGGCAGCAGCAGGGCATAGCTGGAACAATACAATAAAGCGGAATAAAACAAAATATTTTCACAAAGTGTGGCAACGCACACAGAACTGAACACAGGCAGAGAGACAGAGACTTTCAAGATTTCAAGGATTTATGTCTTATTCAGACGCATTTAAAGCAAGACTCAAGCTAAGATTTTGAGTGAAATGCGCATAGAGGGGCAAAAACAGGGGAGTATAGTGAACGAAGGGCTTAAGAAGCCTGTTTAGTTGTTGTGATGTTCACTGAACGAGTTAATACAGATACAAATGCATATTTGTGGAAATAAATTGTGACTCGGAGAGCCTTGCAAGCCAGAGATCTCAATAGATCTTTAATAAGCCGCCTTCTTGGAGCTGTGAAGTGGAAGGCCAACAGATTAAACAAAAAAGATACATCGCTTAAAACTCAAAGACGGTTAATTTATTTCAGAAAACAGGCATGTCGCAGTCCTTATAACATGAATCTTGGTTGTCAGGTAGAAAAGTTCGCCTGACGAAGAAAGCAAAGGAAAAAACAAAAATTAAATATTAGCTCATAACGTTTATGAGTTGTCAATCAAACTTGGCTATAACTAAAGCAACAACACACCAACACCTACAAACAACAGGTGTTTATCAAAATCGGTTGACTTATCTGTTAAATATTTGCCCGATTAATTTTTGTTGGCAGTCATCGGTCGACTTTTCACCAGCAATTAGTAGCAAAGTTCCCAAAAATGTAATATATTACGTTGCTTTTTGTCTGCCCTGCTCATCACGCGACTGTCTGCGTCTGGGGTCTGATCAACATATGCATATACTTGTATGTATGTGCATATTGCCACTGATATATAAAATCAATTGTGCAAAGCGGGACTACGGATTACGCGACCAGAGTTTCTATTTTATGAACTGCATTTTATGGGAACTATGGGAAATGAATCATTTGCAAAACTTACTTGGTCAAAACGTGGCGAAATTTTTCATTAGCTCGACGAATGTTTATACATATGTATGTATATAGTAGAAATGTTATATATATATATATAATATATATAAATATATATATAGATATATGCGTCTGTGTGTATAATCTATATATCATCGCGTCGTCGTTGTTATTAGCTGCCTCTGGCTCTCCCAAGGTCGTTGCTGGGCTTTCTACAGACATAATACAATACTTAGGAAGCCACATTCGGCACACAAACACATGTGTGCATATGTATGCATGTACTTTTATATTTCGATTCGTTAATTTTTCTTCTTTGCTTGATTATTTCATATGTGTATTTCCTGTTTGAAATGTGCTAATTTGTTTTATATAAAATTCATATTATTATAAAAGCTATAAACAAAATAAAAAGCTGAATCTGGATGGATATAGACGATTGAATAACAAATATCCAGATATATAGAGATATACACATACATGATATAGCGACACATAAGCCGGGCGTTCTTTAAACAACTCACCTGTTGTTGACAATTTAGTTTCGTAAAAATTAAACGAGATATTTTTCCTTTCACCATTAACGCCCTACTATGTAGGTCAGACTTAATAGTTTTTTACTTCAAGCTCTTGGAGAAAAAAGATCATAGGTGAAAAACACTTCTTTAATGAATAATTACATGAAAACGTCACTGATTGGTAATCAGCAAAATGGTCAACGAGGTATTTTTAAATCAGTGTAATCCAAGTTATTTCGTTGATATATGAATTTTTCGTTGGTTATATGAGTAAAAGCTTACAAAAACGTGTAAGTATGAATACAACAACAGAGCATTAGGGGATTGGAAATATCGTATAAAAACATTGCAACGGAATTTTACTGATTTTTATAGATTCACGCATGTTATCTGTAACTATGTACATCAGACATTTATACATGTGTATGTGCAATACATACAATTGCACACAGATATGTAGTTCTTCAAATGAGCGCCAAGCTCCATGCCATGCGTCATATAAAGCGTCACTCAAACTCAGACAGGGGCCCAAAAATGAAAAAAAAAAACCTGAAACAGGAAGAAACACGTTTCGCCTGTGATGTGGAAGGGGGGTACGGGAACGAGAATATGGAACCAATCAACCAAAGCTCCAACAGCAGCAGAAAGAGGACCAAAATAAAAAAAAATTCAAACCAAGCTAAAACCAACTCAAAGCATAGCAAAGTAAAATCAGAAAACCAAACAAACTGGAGCCCACAACTTGAAAAACTCTCAACTCAACTCTGGAGCTGGCGGCAATTTTCAAGTGATTAGTCATCAGACCAAGCAGAAGCAGGCATCAGCAGTGCTGGAAAATAAAGTGCAGGAGAAGGCGAAGGTGGGTCAGACGGGTGACTGAAGAGAGAAAAGATTGTTTAGTTCAATGTTTCCTGGCTTTCAACTCTTTGGTCAGCCAGCTAGCCAACAAACCAGCCTCTTGGCATTAGAATATTTTCAAAACAGTTTCTATTGACTTGGGAGCCAGTTTTTTACTGGTTTTATACCACTTATTTACATAAAAAGGGCAAATTATTTTTGCACAAAATTTATACAAAGGTGTAGTAAAAAGAAATTCATTATTTTCAAAAAAATTGTAAAACTTTCTGTTTTTTTTTTACTATGTATGTATGTATAATGGATCCTATTTAAATCAAATATTTTTTACATTATTAGTATTGGGAACGTTGGCGTACAATGGATAATTCAAGTATTTTTGAAACGACACTAAAACATGGGGCTTGTTAGGCGCGAGACCCATGCACAAAGACACCCATTTTGCAATCACTGACCGAAGAAAAAAGTCACATGACGTACGATCTGATCTGAAGGCGAATACAAGAAAAATAAATGGAATAGGAAAGTAAAGTTGCGACATCGACCGATACCTCTTAATAAAATGTACTATCTAATTACGTGTTATTTACATGCCACGTTATGTTCGATAATTTGTTGCCAATTTGATGAGATTTTTAAAAGCCTCCCTCACTCACGAGTTTTTCCAACAGCAAAATAGTGTATAATTGACAGAAAAAAGTGATAATCATTCGGTGCGAGGACTGAACTATAAAAGGACCTCTTGACGTGTGATATGTTGTGGCGTTGTCCTGGAGAAACCCAATCCGCCTCCTATTGGTTGAATTTCGCTGATTGAAGGCGACTGCATTTTGCAGACGATCCAATTGTTATTAATATATATCCGTATAAGAATTATACTAAAATGAAGTAGCTCATCATAGATAGCAACGCCCTGTAGTTATTTTTTACAAAAGTGAACATGTTTTAGAAAATTGTTAACAAGGGTACCATGTTTTAATCTCTTCTTTATTCTAAAAGCTAAAACAAGAGAATTTGATAGTTGTAAACTTCGTTCACTAATCAATTTTTATCGCTTTGCCTTAGTTTGATGAGATTTTTATCGATTTGTTGCTTGAACATCTTTTTCCTTTTTTTTCTTTATTATTTTGCATAAATTAAATGCGGCTAATGGTTAGGGCTCGAGTCTCGGTCTGAGTCTGGGACTGGGAGTCGGTCTGGTATGTGCCTGGGCTTGAATTTGGATTTATTAGCTGACCTTCAAAGTTATAAATAATTATAAACATGAAAAAGACGATTTCTTTTTCTGGTTTCTTCTGCTTTACAATACACAAATACATGCATACTTAGATGTACACACATACATATATATTTCTAATGGGTTCGTTAGGTGTTCAACAATCCCAACTTTTCAGCACTATAGTACTGGTTGTTAATGATTTTAGGGCGTTCTAATCATAAATAGTTGATGAATAAAGTGGGTAGTAAGAGCTTCTCACTTTAAGGCGGCAATTGTAAACAAACCTTGTGAGCAATTTATTGTGGGGGCGATGGCTTAAGATTTATTATAGTAAAAGATTAAAAATCAGCCTTGGAGGCGCAAAGTTCATAGTGCGTGTGTCGTTTTCTTGCTTTACGCAGTCAAAGCACAGCATGCTTAAAACCATTTAAAAATATTTATGCTTGACGTGTATCGCCATCGCTGCTGCACAACTAACATTTATACCTTATAGATAAGGCCAATGCAGTAGCTAATTGACTGCAGTGAGTCATAAGTCTATATTGGTAGCGATTAAAGTGCATTTTAATTTTGTCAAAACCTTCATGTGCAGGTTACAAACCTTAGTAATTTGTATATGTATTTAACTGTCTAACAGATATTATCCATCTTCCACTGTTGCAAGTCGAAGTTCACCGTTGGTCCAAAAGTTTTTGGCTTCCAAGTGTTACATAACTTCCAACCAGAGACAACTGCAACAGCCGCTGCAACAACATTTGCCAACTGCAATTGGCTAAAAACTATAGTGCCGATTTGGTATACAGGCAGGGGTAATGAGGAGGCAGCGGTTATTTTAGCACAGTAACAGTACCGCTCAGTTATCACAATATGGCAAGCAATTGTTGGCTCAAATTGCAGTAACTGAAAACAAGCCAAAAAGTACACCAACTGCATTTGCAACTGGCAAACAGCAATTCCACAATGAAACCAAGCTTCCAATTGCTTGGCAACAATGTTGCCAACAAATGTTGCCCAGCTGCCTGCCGCCCCTCCTAGAGTTGGCCTGCGGTGCTGTGCTGTAGTGTGGTGTGTTGCTTATGGTTGAGGTTACGACAAGGTAAGCCTGCTGCCATGTTATAGTATCTATCGATGATTCTCTGTTTTGAAACCCCCTCTCTGTCGTCTGTCTGCTGTCTCCTGTCCCAGACTAAGGAACAAAGCATTTGAAACTGTTGCTTGTAAGATTCAAGCAACATTCACGACAACACCAGCAACAAAAACAATAAGTAACAGTTAAACAAGAATTATGGCTATGAGGTCAATGTTGCAATTGTCAAGTGCTAATTAGCAGTCAAAAGGAGAAACATAAACTTGCTGCAATGTTTAACTCAACGTACATCTACACATATGCATACCTCTATGTTTGAGAGTATGTGTATGTGCGTGTGCAAGATACTCACCCATTCACACAAAAAATAACCCAATTTCAATCCCATTGTAATTTTGCACAGCGTGGGCTTCCTTAATAATCATCTAATAGCCTCAAGACACAAATACATTCGACATACCAGTTAACCATTGTTTATTGTGGCGGTTCATATTTTTTGCCCCTTTTTTTCTCTTTTCTGTGGGTTAGCATACATTGGAAGCTGGATATCGATTTGATATCGCTTCTGACAAATTATGATAAATATTCGTCGAGTTTATTCAAATATATTAATTGACAAATGCACGAAAAAATAAAACCAATTGAATTACAGTACAAATACTTTCCTTTATACCAAAAATTGGTCAATCTGGCGTGCCTCGCTATCCCAACATATTTTAACAGACCATTACACTGCCCATTGTAGGTGCAAGAGTGTGGGCCAAGTTTTCTATGGTATAAGTAATAAATAGCATTTTTTAATTAATATCAAAAACTGTTATAATCAGACGATTATTAACCAAAACATTCGCAAAATAGTATGATTTTAGAAGCTTATTTCGCTTTTTGTAAAGTTATTTCCAAAATTATATTCAATATGGACATTTACATTGTTCAATTTGATTAGGATTAAAATTTCCCTTTTTTTTTATTAAAAACAAGATACATATACTTAATATAGTATAGAAAGAACTCTCTGACAAACTTAAAACCCCTTTGTAATAACAAAATTTTTAAATAAGTAATGAAATGTTAACGCAAAAATTTAGCATTTTTATAACCAAAATTATTTATTTCTTTTGATTTCAATAAATAAGTAGGAATTATATAATAAAAGCAACTGTATAAATATATATATATATTTAATTATCATCAATCATGAGCAGCAGATTCTTTTAAAAAATTTCTATTCTTCTTGTCTTCTTTAAAAGACTTGGGAGTGTGACTCAAAGTTTGTCTAGTTTGCCAGTTTAATTCGAATTTAATACATTGGATGATAAATAAAAACACTTCTTTACATTAGCTGTAATTTCAGTTTATAGTGGTTTGTAATTCTGTGTTTACTAATTCTAGAATGGGTTCCTAATATATTTTGTAGATATATAAGAAGGCTTCCGAAGTGAGTTTGACTTTATGTAAAAATTTTACTTAATTACGTGACAGAGGTCAATCGCTTTGGATTGAGGAATATATGAAACATAGTGATATATGTCTTCTTTCTCTTCACCTGGCGATCGCGATTGCCTTCTACGACAGTTTAAAAAAAGTCTTCTCATCAGTTGCTACCCGACAAAGAAAAAATTAAAACAATTTAATTAACGCCTAAATGTTGTGCGGGGTACACAGTGAAACACGCTTTAAACTTCATAAGCAGCGAAATGTAATGGCGCCGTTGGACACTTGAACTACTTTCGAATGATTGAAGGGCGGCAGAGGAGTTAAGGGTATTTGCCAGTCAAAAGCTGACTCACGGACTGGCAAGAGGCGAATTGCAATTGCAGCGCCCGGAGGCCACCGGAAATTGTTTTCGAAAAAATTAAAAAAAAAAAATTAACTCGCGCAAATTTATACCAAAGCTAAGAGAGCTTTAACTTATACCGACATACACTTACTACGGATTTTTATTAGAGCCAAAATTGTTTAATTGGCCTAGTTTTTATTTTGTATAATAGATCACAATCTATTAAAGTGGTTTAAACAAGTTTGCGATCTAAGAAGCTTTTATTGAATCACATTTAGGGAAAAATGTATCGATTCAAAAAATATTTAGGTTTTTCCAAAACCAAATGTGTAAGATTGCTTAACTTGAAGATGGAACTAAAGGGTACCCTGTATAGAGCTTAAGGCAGGCAGCCTCTTTTAACGATACGTTTCAGGCACGTTTTGAACTCTACCACACACATTTCGGCTTCTTCTTCTTCGTGTTTTTCTTCCACTTCTTACTGACAGCTTTCGCGCGTAGCTTGACCCAGAAAATCGAATACTGTTGTCGAAGCCGTCGTGGCCATAGCTTTGCCTGGTCCGTAGGTGTATCGTTGGTAGTGATGACGATGCCAGCACAATACCTCGGACTTCATCTGTGTCTGTCTCATAAACCATTTTAAATGTTGGCTCATTATTATTTTGACTACGTCGGCTTGCGGTTTTTGTATTTATTGGCTGCTGGTTGTAGTTTTTTCTTAACCATTTTTGTTCTTGTTTTATTATTTTTTTTTTGTCGGTTCGCTCTTCGTTTTCCTGTAACTGGGTTTATGTGCGGTCTTTGCTTTTATCGGACCTTACCAGAGACATTTCCAGCTAGCCATCTCTTTTGCTCTGGCAAGCATTGTAAGTTGATTGGCTCTGGCGGTTTCGGCCTGTCTGTCGGTTCGTCCATCTGGCAGCAGCAGCTTGTTTATGTTCTTGAACTCTTTTTAAGTGTGGCTAAATTGCGGCCTCAAATCTTAATTTACAGCTCTTGTTGTCATAACTCAGACAGAGTGTTGCTAACTAAAGCTGAGTAGCGGTGCCAGGGAAACTAAACACATTGAGAGAAACAGGACGGCAAGCGCTTTGCTAGTGACAAGCGTAAATACAGATGGGTGTGGTGGTTCGCTAAACATACCTACGTGGTTAATTAAACCTGATCGCCCAGGGGTACAATGATTTCTTCTATTGTCGACTCTTCTAATGCAAAAATAAATATGAGCTTTTTGCATTTATTTCTAATTTTATTTTACGACTCTTTTCGTCGCTTGCTAGTTTCTAATAGGAAAAAATTTTTATATTAAACTCATCTAGTGGACCTTGTGGCCAATGGAACCTTTAAACATTTCGAAATAATCCGGCAGGCAAAGTGTGTTGTGTCAACTTTTAACGCGTGTAATGAACTTCTAATGGGATATTTTGTTAAAGCTTTGGTGAATATAGCATCAGCAGATTGCATTTCCAATATAATACCATTATATACCCATAAGATAGACTTATTCAATTCAAACAAAATTTAAAATTTTGAGTCTTGAAGAATTATGTATTAAAAATGTATTAATTTTAATTTTTAAAGTAAAATAAAAAAGTGTAACACTTAAATAAATCGGTATAAAATTAAGATACACAGAAATTAATTTGATTTAGATTATAACAAATAAATGATTTTTTTAATTAAAAAATTAATTCTCCTATTTTGTTAGAGAAATCAAGCGAAATCCATACAGACTATGAGAGACAATGCATAACTAAAATATTTATAGCGAAACATTTTTTCCCAATTCATAAATTACAAATTTGGTTTGTATAAAAACACTGTTGTACAAAAAAATTTTCTTTCTGGACTAAATAAAAATTCAAAGATTTAATGTATTAATATCAATAAACAAAAAAAGTATCTGTGTGAGTAGTTAGTTTGAATACTGAATATTTAAACATTGTCACCTTCAAAGCGTGAACAAAGCTAAAACTTACAAAATTATAACAGATTTAGTTTGTCTTAAATATCTTTATAAAAAAACCATGAATTGCGATCTTGGATTTCGGGGTTCCCATTGTATTGACAATGCACTGTATTTTATGACAAACGTCCTTGAACGTATCAGAAATTAAAGAAAAAAATGTTTTTTAGGGCAGGGGTAACCCAATATAATTTGAGTAACAAAACGGTACATTTCCACACATGAGCAGACTCAAAAACATGAAAACCCACAGTTTTAATAAGTTAACATATTCCGATGTTTACTTTATAATTAATAAAGATTTTTCTAAGCTTTTTCAGGTAACACTTTTAACCATATCTAAATACAGGGTAACGGAACACGCTTTTTAAACAGATTCAAACTTAAAAGAAAACAGCTGATTTCAGTGGTCATTTAAGAGGCAAATTTGTTTATTGTTCTTAAACTTACCATTACAAATATAAAAAATCCCAGTTGTTAGTGTTTTCCTCAGTCTAATAAGATATTTTATTGAATTACAATTTTCCCTAAATATGTTGTCAAAACTGTTTCC
>JAWNPV010000032.1:26560-37616 GCA_035078785.1 Collessia kirishimana
TTTTAATAATCACATTCTATTAACTTGCTAATTATATTACATTTTAGTCGTTTATTTTGACACTTAATTGTATGCGAATATTTCGAAGTTATTGCTAATTTTATTTTTTCGGGCAGCCGCAGCTAACATACCCGCTCGCGGCAAAAGCAAAGTCTACAGTGTTCTGTTATTCTCTAAAGCTCGCTCAATTTGAGAGTAGAAATTCTACACATTTTTGAGTGGAGATTAATTAATTGAGCCACACATGATATTTCTTTATACCCCAAATGTCGATTGGTTGAAACAAAAATCGCAACGAATGAAACGTATTGCTAGATATCAGGCGTAGTTGTGTAGGAAACTTCCAAAAAAATTTCTGCAATTGTAATGCCGTTTTTGTTGTAAGTCTTTCTCCTGCAATATTGTTTATTCATCTGTGTAATAAAGGCTTATTTTGACGTAGACATAAATAAAATAATTATAGTAATACCAGAATACCCAATAAGAGTTTTTTATTGTTTGAATTTTTCGACAACCAATAGCTTAACGATTAATTTATTAACATTAAAATATCGAATCTTTACCACGCTTAAATTGAACTGTTACCCAAAATAATTAACGTGTATTACTTCTGAGGCTTCCGTTTAACCAACCAATAAATTTTATACGATACACATTTGCCAAAGAGCCGATATAATTATTAAGTATTAATGATAAGCAGCCGACTAAAACGAAAGTATCGAATCAAATATTTTTAAGAAAAAAACTGCTACTTAAAAATATTTTCATTCATTAATGTTCCTCATTTCGATATTCACATTCACACACACCACAGAATTCCGCGCGTGCGGCTGTGTTATATATACGTCTATATACAAATGTACGAGCTTATTGTGATTTTGCGCGCTCCTTAGAATAAACAAACCTTTCGAAACGTAAATACACCGTATATATAAAAACGCGTTTCGTATAATTTAATAAATGTTAATTAATTTGCTAATCGTTTACTAGAATTTACATAATTAACCATACGCTATTTACAAGAAATACAACGATATGACGTCGCCCGCCGATGTGCGCAAAAGAAAAGTAAGCAAAAGGTTGAACGATTAAAATAAAAACTATTTATCAAACGCCAATTTCGACGCCGCTGCCAAACATCACACACTTGTAGAGTGTGCCAAAACGTTTACTTAGAGATGGCAATCACTAAACGATGCAATTATACATACATATACACTTGTAGTACATAGATACAGAGAATCACAGCCAATTGTTGTTACTGTATCGCCGATACACTAAGGAGGCAAAGGGCATGTAGACAGGGTTGCCAAACTAGTTTGACAGCCGTCGCCTGAATTTGAAATTTGAATTGAATTTCTAAAAATATGGTAAAATTCATTATCAATGTGCATACATTTGTTAACCAGCCGGCCGGTGAAATTTCCTAAAAATTGTATCCGTAACGTGGCTTCGAACGCACCATTTATTTTCTTCATTAATTCCGCATGTCATTCGTGTGTGCTCTACACAACAAGGTCATTTTGTTGGCATGCGTTTGATTCGATTAGACAACGACTTCCCATTCTCGTCCCGGCAACTATATTGATAAGCACCAAAGAAAACTTATACGGGGGACAGCTTTGAAAATGCAACATAAAGTAAGCAGAAACAGGTTGCATGTTAGTCTGAATATCATTGTCTGATCGAGTCCTTACTCTTTGGAGGTCATACGTAGCTTAATTCAAATCAAAAATAGTTGGTGTGGCTGTTGCCAGAATAATAGTCTGGTGAAATGTCATTTCGAATATACGATAAGGCACCTCCAAGTCCACGCACATGTACATATATAAATATATATATATATAAGCAGCAGTATCAGGGCTCTATTAAGCAGATTATGATTATTTAGTCAACTCTTTAAATGAATTATAATTATGAATAATTATTATTATTATGTCATGGTAATACAAAAGGCATCTTTTTGTATTTCGTAAACTTACATTTCATTCCTCGAACGAATTGTCTTCTATTTAAAATGCTTACACCAGCGCTATACCACTGGGTATAATTACTATGACTACACTAATATATTATTATGCCGTGTAATGTAAGAAGAGATATTAAACTTAAAACCCCAACTTAAATGCATATTAGCCACTAATAATAAAGTTTCGACTACATGCTGTTATTCTCCCTGCATAATTAAAATTCTCAATAAATTTTGCTTTTTTAAACCAAGAATTGCACCAGAGCCTAAAAGGAAGGGGATAACATTAACCACAGATTGCAACTGAAAAGCTATCGGTCGAGCTGAGTGTTAAGTAAATGTTTACATTTGTATATAAAAAAGAATTATACATTACGATAAAATATTGCGAAAAAATCAGCGGCAAATTATACTGGTAAAAGTAACGTTATACCTTGTTTTGTTGCTTTGTTGCTAGAGTATCTTATACATCAGACCATATAATAATTTCCAACTAAATTTCTTAACTGGTTGTTAAAATTACACAATGTATTACCAGTTTGGTCTATAACGCTTTTCTGCCATATAACAAATTGAAATGGCCTGGGCATCAGTTCAAATATCCTCAAGTAGGCTGCTTAGTGTATAATTCACAAGATTTGTTTTGCCGATAGAACTTATTTACATTTCAAGAGCTCTGAGCTATTGGTAGCTAGCTTAGAAAACCCCTGAGCGACCTGTATTATTATATAATGAGGTTTTTTTTTTTTACTCGTTCCTATGCAACGGCCCTTTTTATTTGTCAATCCGCCCCTGTGTATGCAAGCACATATCCCACTGGCTTGTTTGGTACGAAGGGAAGAACAATAACACTTGACATTGCTTTGTTACACGCCATGACTGTGATGGTTAGCAGGTTTGACCATATGCATATGCATATTATATTTTCAATTGATTTATTGATCCCATCCAATTTTCAATGCTAAGAAATTAAAACCACAAAACCTAATAACCATGGCAATTAGTCTATATTTTGTGGCCCTCTTTCGTCATCCAACGACAACACAGTGTTTGAGAGCCCCTATTAAATAGATGATTGAAGCCGATATTCGTGGTAATGTATTGTGAGAAACGACATTTTCTTCTTTACCTAGGCAAAACATTTGTTTAAATAATGGGAATTTCATCAGAGCAAGGCATTTGCGCTTTTATTTACTATTTAATTAGGCTAAAAGTACGCGCCGACGATCATACCTAATGGCATAAATGTGTACACGCACACGTACAACTCACCTATCTTATCACTACGGTTAGTCAAAGCCCACAGCTGACGCTGATAACTGTTGTATGCCGAAGTAACGCTTATGCAGATGTTTCAGGTTTTGTTGAAACAATGTAATTCTACGTGACTTTGAACCTGACATAACGCAGTGTTAACTATTTTAATTATAAACACTGCTCTAAGGAAATCCTAAAACAATTGATCTGGCAAGCTATAAATAATTAAAGCTTTTTGATTGAGGTGAGCTCTTGTATTTGCTAGGGCTAGTGTGTGTGAAGCAAGTCATCAAGCCTAGCGTAAGGTACCTATTTCAATAATAAGAGTTTAATAATGGAATCTTAATAGGTCTCACGTACAAAAATTTAAGTATATGCATCTTGCATAAATCCGTTCCTATTTTCGTTATTCGTATTATTGGCCGACTTAACGGTATTTCTATAATGTAATTGACTTATATATATATATTTTTTTTTTTTTTGTCATTTTCTGTTTAGTTTAAAAGCAGTATAAAAATATCGCAGCCGCTCTTTTGATACTTTAGGCAGCCAAATTCCTTTATGAGTTCACTTTTTTTTACATGTCCACAATAAGATTCAGCAGTGCTGCTGAACTTGTTTTGCTAATAGTATTAAATGAGATGAAAAACGCTAACAAAATTTAGTTTAATGAAACTCAATATTGATTTCCATAAGTATATAATAGTTTAGTTCTTGTAACTGAGTTTCTATCTTCATCAAAACCATGTTCTTGTCAATAACAGCTTTAAAATGCTTATTAACTTCCTTGCTTATCCAATACAAGGCCTGCTCCCTGGTAATCAGCTTGTAAAATGGCAGTGGAGTGTGCTTTACCATAATATTATCCATGCTGGAAGACGCCTCTAGCTGAGTTTTCTTATTCCTTATCAGTTGCAACTTGGATTTTTGCTGAATAAGTTCCGCTTCAGTTCGCAGCAAAAGTTGCTTTAAGTGAGCATATTTCTTAATTAATATGTAACCCGTTGGGGTGACTTGACCCTTAATTATAGGCTCGAAATAGCCGAATAGCTGTTTGTGTTTTGACATTCTAATAGTACCGAGTAAGATTTAATAAAATAAATACTCGGCTGAATTATATAAATAAACATTTATTTTACCGTGACAATAAATGTAACGCAAACTGTGACTGTTTTTATTTGTGATCAAGGAAGTACAGTTTACATAGCTGAGTGTCCAAATGTGGCATCCATACAGGCCACCTATGACCCATAAAGAAAAACTCTTTAATAATCATAACTGATAAAAATTGGAAATTTTATTTTTTGTATATAAGTAACACAAAGCGAAGCAAAACGGGAACTGAAAAGGTTTTGTCGTATCCATACAAAGAGCGTTTATCATATAATAAGAATAATCTTTAGAAAATAGACGGAGCTGTACCTTTTGTTGATTTTAATAATCGTATATTTGGTATGACGAATTTATCAGTCCACGCCAATATTCTAGAGTGATTTAAATTTTCCTTTCAACAATTCAAAATGTACATCAAGTTGCATGTAACTGGCGCCATGCAAAAGCCAATTTAAGTATGCAGCCCTGGCACGTTGGCAGTAATTTTATCGAGATTTTTGATGACTCGAAAGCGATAGGCTAAAAGTAAAAAAGATAAATATAAGCTAAAGGGAAAAGAGTTGTGTGTATAGTTTTATTTATTTAAAAAAAAAAAAAGAAGGAAAACAGAGCACCAGCGACATGTGTTTCAAACTAAACACCTCACACTTGTGATAGTCTGACGTGAGAGAAGAAGCAACTGTGTCTGTGCAATGAAATACGAATACAAATTGGTTAGAGTGCGGCCGGAAAAAGCTCCGACTTTTTACATTTACCAATACGTCGTTATATGCATATTGATGATATAACAAATTCTATTTAATTTATTAATTTGAGTTCCATTTCTTTCTCTTAAATATGTAATTCACAACGGATATGTAGCTGGCCAGCGATGAGAAGTCGGCCCAGACGAATCGAAGCAAAGGAAGTGGCAGTGGAGGTAACAGTGGCGGAGGTGGCTCTCGCAACGGCCCTAGCGGACTAAAACTATCATTTCTGTGTCTCCTCGTGTCTGTGGTGCTGTTGATTTTTGTTTTCGGTGTGTATCGTTTCTACTTTAACCCTCCTAAGGTTCCACATCGACCTGTACTAAACAAAGCCCCTGATTTTCCTACTGTGACTGTTCCTTTTCATGAACCGCCCCACATTTACACACATGCGCACCCTACCCCATGGCGTCCTGCAACGACTACACCAAAACCGCAACATACTGACACAGGCTTTGCTTCGGAAAATGCTAGTCCATATCTGGCTCGGCTGGCCTCTAAGCTGGGCTACAGCAAAGTACAGTATGCAGTCATAATTGATGCTGGCTCCACTGGCAGCCGGGTGCTAGCCTACAAGTTCAATCGCAGTTTTATTGACAATAAGCTGGTGCTGTACGAGGAGTTGTTCAAGGAGCGTAAGCCAGGACTTAGCTCATTCGCAGACAATCCCACTGAGGGTGCTCATTCGATTAAGCTGCTTCTTGACGAAGCACGCGTTTTTATACCCAAAGAGCATTGGGCATCCACTCCTTTGGTGCTAAAGGCCACGGCCGGGCTGCGCTTACTACCACAGAGCAAGGCGGAAAATTTGCTGAACGCAGTGCGGGATCTATTTGCCAAGTCAGAGTTCAGTGTGGATATGGATGCCGTCGAAATAATGGATGGGACCGATGAGGGTATCTTCAGTTGGTTTACAGTGAACTTCTTGCTTGGCCGTCTCTCCAAAACGAATCAAGCTGCTGCACTGGATCTTGGTGGCGGCAGCACTCAGGTTACTTTTTCGCCTACAGATCCGGAACAAGTGCCCGTCTACGATAAATACATGCACGAGGTCGTTACCTCGAACAAGAAAATCAACGTCTTCACACACAGCTATCTGGGCTTGGGTCTGATGGCCGCCCGTCATGCTGTCTTTACCAAAGGCTATGCCGCAGATGACACTGTGCTGGAAAGTGTATGCGTTAACCCTATCATTGCTAATCGCACTTGGACATATGGAAATGTCCAGTACAAAGTCAGCGGCAAGGAGAATACTAAATCCAATGCCGAAGAGCCAGTTGTTGATTTCGAGGCTTGCTTGGAGCTAGTCAAAAGCAAGGTGATGCCATTGGTTAAACCAAAGCCCTTTACCCTTAAGCAGCATGCGGTAGCGGCTTTTAGCTACTATTTTGAACGTGCCATTGAATCTGGTCTGGTTGATCCTTTGACCGGTGGTGAAACAACCGTCCTTGCATATCGTAAAAAAGCACAACAAATCTGCGCCATACCGAATGATGAGCAGCCCTTCATGTGCTTCGATTTGACATTCATTTCGACACTACTGCGTGAAGGATTTGGCTTAAACGAGTCTAAGAAAATAAAGGTAAGCTTAAGGATAATCCCCCTTTTAATATATATTACTAGTAAATTCGTCAGTTCGTGTGTCTAAGGCAAACACCGTGAAACTAGACTGCTAAAGTCTATAATTTATCCAAAATCGGATTAAAAAAAATTATCCTACGAAAAATAATAAAAAATATTACATAGATTGCAGGATTGTCTGATTGGAGAACTAGATTATATAGCTGTCTCAATAATCTTTATTTATTTTTAGCTTTACAAGAAGATTGATGGTCATGAGATTTCCTGGGCGTTGGGGTGTGCCTACAACGTCTTGACCAGCGATGAGAACTTCAACAATTCCTAATGATCCGTAATTTAATTAGTGGCTAGAATAGAAACAACTTAGCTGAAATTGTTTATAGAGTGCCTTAGACGAGCATCGATTACAGTACGCACATGAACACACTTACTCACACATGAAGACTACTTAATTCAGCCATGGACACATTAATTGATATTTATTTCTATTACTTGAATTATTGTATTCGTATTCTTAAAATTTTATACAAATTCTCTCATTTATACGTGACGTGACACCTAAATGTTTAGTTTGTAATTATAGCAATCGTGCGATTCATTTTTGGTACATGTTACATTGACTAATGTACGTAAACTTTAATTTTGCCAACTGTTTTCTTAGTGTTACACCTATGTACGTATTTTCCCTTTTGTATATAAAAATAATAACATGGAAACTGTTTTAAAAATGGAATTACTAATTTTAAAGAATTTTACAAACGATCTTTAAGCTGCAAACTAAATTAGCAAAAGAGACATTTTAATATGTTTACAAAACTCAAGTTTAATTATTTTACAATAAATAAATTCAATGTTAAACATAAACAAAATCAAAATCCTTGTTAATTCCTTTGTTTAACTGATTACTTAAAAAGACTAATTCAAAGCTGATATTTTCATGATGCAGTGGGAAGCTATAATGCTAAGGATGATGTCACATAAAATAAATGCAATAAAACGCGGCTTCTTGTTAAATTGACCTGGTTCGACGTCTTTGCTTTCCGCTTCTCTCGCCGCTGAGTTTCCCAATAAGACCCTAGTTACATCCCTTTAGCGCAAAGAATGTTTACACCTTTCGGAGTTGACAGCAATTTGTAGATTTTAAGACATTTGTCAGAAAATGGTTTTCAGTAGGAGATTTTACAGGTATATTGCTGTTTTGCTTTCACCTCTAATTCGAATCTAGCTTCACCCTTTTCGGCGTAAAGCAGACTAGACGCTCAGCAATTGGCATGGCGCTAACATTGATATTCGCTTGGAAAAGTCTTTCAATGTAAAAATGTATTCTGGGATGCTATCTTTACATAGTTTTATAAATGTAGTTAAATTATAACATAAAATCCAATTATAAAATGTCTTTTATTTATGTATAATTGATTTAAATAAGTATAAGTTGTACTCGTTTGCCGCCTTATGTAAGACAGACTATAGCCACATGGATGAAAAGATTATTAAAGGATGTAGAATGGAGAGAAAAGCTACGATTAGACATTGTATGACGAATTTTTGTATCCAATTGATTTTTTAAAATACAATAAAAACTTTTTTTGTTAAATTAAATGCATAATATAAAATGAAAATGAATTCTATTGCGGCATGATTATTTTGGGATTTTGGTAATGCAGCTGTTGTTTAAATGGGCGTGATATAAAACATCAAGTGCGTTTTTTCAATCAATAATCCAAACAAAATTTGGCTTAATATGAATCTAATGGCCAATTTAGGGGCGCGACAGCAGTTGGGGCGGCCGGATACCCAACCTATTGATAACGTACTGAGGCATGCAGAGTGTGGGGTTAATGGCTTTCAATCCGGAATGTCCAAGCAAAGAGAGGCCGCCAATGCCAAAGAGCGTGTGGAATATATCTGGCATGTTACCAGTACGATCTGAAAATCCACCCGTTTCAGTGTCCTGACAAGACAATATAAACTGCTGTAGCTTCTCGGAGCTAATCCAATGAAGACGACCCATTATGGTGAGAGAGGAGAGCACCCACCAGGAATAGCACACATCAGGTAACTTTTCAGGTCGTCCATTTAGTCCACCCGCTGGTAGTTGCCTTTCACAGAGCCACCAGCCCAACTTATCAACGTCCAACAGGTGCAGATTGTGGGTAAGAGAGAGAAAGCCCACGCAGCAGTAAATAAGGCCTGAAGAAGACAACGAGCTTTAGATGGTCTTACTCATACTTGTTGATTTAAATGGTGCATACCTGCATGTGATTCCGCGCCGGGTTTGGAACCGAATCCTCCATCCGTCTGATTACAACAGGACATTACAAACCTGGTTGCTTTTTTAACATCGATGCTGTTGTCAAATCGTTTAAGCAGTGTAAGTGAGGCTACAGCACAGAAACTAAAACGTGTATCCACCTCGCCCCACTTGTCACCAAAAAAGCTGCCATCAGGCTGCTGTAATCCGATTATAAAACGCACCACAGCCTCGCAATCAATCTCGTCGAGCGCATCGTAAATGCAAAGAATTTGTATGGCCGACAAAGTGTATAGCAGATGGGGATCATGACCTTCGCAAGGCGAAAATCCGCCAGTAACTGTGCATTGGCAACGCTTCACAAACTCTATAATATACTTCCGATCCAGACGATCCAGCTGGCCCATAATATCCAAAGCTGTGATGCCCCAAAAAATACCCGACATGCGCAGGAATTCAGTCATACAGTACTCGTAGTCGTCCTCCTGCTTGCCATGGTTCTCAATGTACTCCACATGCTTCCAAAACAGCAGGCTCGTTGTGCTGCTATCGCCTTCGCCATTCGAAGGCTTAACAAATGTCGTAAAGTCCATAATAATTAAGCTCAGTTGCCTGACTAAACTGTTAATTGGCGACGAATGGTTAATTAAAATGTCTCCCAGCTGATTCATATCAAACGATTTATGCCACTCACAATGCAACGCCGGTCGCTTCGCCCTTAAACAGCTGGTTGGTTATACACATGTATAAACTTTATTTCATATACGTACTTATTTTTAACTTCATGATTTACATTTATATCATTTAAATTGATTAAGATATATTAGTAGATATGGATGTGGACCTGGCCTCGTCAATATTTAGCGACACAATGTGCTTGCCTGGCACCATAACATTGCCTAGAAGGCGCGGCTCTTGACCCTCAATAAGATATTCGGCGCACATAGATAACACAATGTTGCAGTCCCTATCCGTACAGTTGAAGAAGCCTACCAAGACGCGACCATCAGTTATTACAATACGCACAACACGACCAAGCCAGCCTTGTAATTTCCGCCGTCCAGGCGTCAAACTAGCATCATTGAGTTGATGCGGGGCGTTTGTGGTTATTTGAAAGGGTTCCGTAGGTGGTGTAGGGGGTTGTATTTTATGGCCATCAATACTGAGATCCGCCATTCCTCAAAGGTGCATAAATATAATTGACAAACTAACCAATTATTTTAGTTTTGTATTTACCTTTTATATGTCAGCTAAAATGGTGAATGGTAAAAATACTGCAATCCTCCCTTTTAGTACTGCGGTATTTTTTTATTTTTTAAATATCTAGACAATTTTCAATTATTAAACTTGATTTCCTTTATAGAACTTAAATAAAGCTAATTGTCCTCATCCGACGATTGCTGTTCTTCTTCGAGTCTGGCTATGTGTTTTTTAATATTTTTAAGAAATTCAGAATCGGGCACTAAATGACGAGGTTGTATATATTCCTTACAAGCGCAGCCCACAACTGGACAACGTACGCTTAAATTATCTTTAATGTTGGCATTAACCGAATCGCTATCGTATATATGGCCGCAATTTTTGTTGCGTACAGGATTGCGCATTAGGGCCTTAGTCCATGGATCAAACATTGAAAACACATTGTTATCCATATTACTTTTAACGACAACATCGTCATCGTTGTCAGCAATTGCTGATTCAAAATCCTTGTATTCTTTTGTTCTTTTGACATGAAACCGCTTGCTGTTAACTTCTTGTAAATAAAAAGCAGTCAATCGGTCTAATTCCCCGATAGTTGAACTTTCGCCTTGAGCTTTTTGTAAGGCAACATCGATGGCTTTTTGTTTAGCCTTTAGATAAAAAAGATCTTCGCCGTGCTGGAGGCGCTTCCCTCTATTTTCTTTTACAGCTTTTTTTAACTCGTCGTCAAGATCTTCAAAATCTGGAAAACCAGAAAAAAAAACCTAATAAATATACATTTTCTTTAAACATCTAAGCTGATTGTTAGAAACACGCACCTTCCAGAACTTTTTTAGTGAAATTAGCATTATCTACTAAACTGGTAATCAGCTTGTCGATCTGGTGACCAAAATCCATTTCGGCTTATAGTGTCAACAATATCACAAAGGGGGAATAAAT
>JAWNPV010000032.1:37716-61750 GCA_035078785.1 Collessia kirishimana
TAAACAAACAACAATCCGATAGTAAAAGTTATCTATTGATAACGATAGCGATATATTGATTAAACTAAATTTTAAGAACTATTATTCTGAATAATTTATTCAAGCCCAGGGTATATGAGCTTCACATAATCTCCGGTTTCAGTTATTTCGTATCGTTCCTATATTTAAAGTTTTTGGAATGAACCAAAGAATTAGAATAGGTAAAACTTTAATTGCATCCAGCAACAGAAAGGCAGTTTTGCCCAACGAAAACTATTTATTTTAAATTATTTCTATTAATCTTATCTCTAATATTAAATAAAAATATCGCGCTCCAGCAACTGAAGGGTTCGGCTGTTAATACGCTATTTTTATTGATACCATTTATTTTATACCATTGTAATTTTAATAAACAATTCAACGAGTTTACAATGCTGGCAAGGTAACTATGGATAGATTCTGCACTAAGAATCAAGATCTTCCGTTGAAACATTAAAATATTCGTTTTAAAATGTTCGAATCGTACAAAAAATGTGTGCAGTGTTTTAAAAAAATTTTTGTTATATGCTTTTCGTTTAATTGGAACGTTTCCTAGTTTTTTCTGCTTTTGTAGTGTAGTTTTGTTTTCTATTAAAATATAGCGAGATTTTTTTTAGTTTATTCAAACTTAATTGCCTCACGGTCGGTAGTTTCCTTAAATTTACATTTTTTTTTTGAAAAATCGACTGCGATTTGATTTTTCTTCGACGAACGTATATTTATATTTATTTATATAAAGAGAATTAAAAATTTCAAAGTGCTATTTATGCATATTAAAGTTGATAGTTTTTAATCGTTATCGACCACTTCGATAGCAGTTCACATCTCTAACCAGAGTTCTTTTTAACTTTAAATTTCAACTTTGAACTATTTGTCATTTCTTGCCAATTGTGCGTTGTTAACCATGTCGAACAAAGCTCTTAATATTGGCGATACGTTTCCGAACTTCCAGGCCGTGACCAATCTGGGCGAAATAGACTTTTATGACTGGATGAGCGATAGCTGGGCCATACTGTTTTCGCATCCAGCTGACTATACGCCGGTTTGTACTACAGAATTAGCCCGGGTTAATAGCTTGATACCTGAATTCTTAAAGCGCGGAGTTAAGCCCATTGCTCTGTCCTGTGATACTGCAGAGTCGCACAAAGGCTGGATTGAGGACATCAAGTGCTATGGCAGTAAGTTTATTGTTGGTGGTGTTTATTTTTATAGGTTTCGTAATTGCAATTTTTTTAATTATTCAACAGAACAGACAAGCTTTGACTATCCTATTATTGCCGATGATAAACGTGAGCTGGCTCTTAAGCTTAATATGCTGGACAAGGATGAGCTCAATGCTGAGGGAATACCGCTTACCTGTCGTGCCGTATTCATTGTAGACAACAAGAAAAAATTACGCCTGTCCATACTTTATCCGGCGACCACTGGCCGAAATTTCGAGTGAGTTAGGCGTTTTTAATTAAGCACAAATGGAAATAACCAATTTAATGTTTGCTTTGTCAGTGAAATTCTACGCGTCATTGACTCTTTGCAGTTAACGCAGACTAAAAGTGTGGCTACTCCAGCCAATTGGCAGCCAGGCGGTTTCTGTATGGTGCTGCCTAAAATAAAGGCTGCAGATGTTTCTCAGCTTTTTCCAGCTGGCGTTGAGACTATTGATGTCCCCTCCGGAAAGGGCTACTTACGCATTACTCCGCAACCTTAGCTCATTGACCTGACATTCCAATTGTTTTTCTATCTTTTTTACATGACTTTATTACAAAAATTATAATTAACAAAAATTATGCTTGAATAAATTGTTTACAACCGTTTGTCACACACACACGTACAGGACAATGCTTTTGGGATCAATGCAAAAGCGTCTCCCGTCGATGGCATGACGATAACTTATATTTTTTGCCTTATAAACTAAACAGATGTGGGAATGTGTGACACGAAAGCTTTGTGTGTTTCGCATTCTTGTTACTCTAAAAAATATATATGCGTACAGAAACAAAGTATGAGAACTAAAAGGAAGTTTGTATATTGCAACTGGATAACCGCTAAATGAACTGGAAATAAGGCGAATTCCATACAGGAGTTTAAACCGAAATACATTTTAGCATATTAGATAAGCTAGCCAGCCAGACGATTAAAATCGTGCCCGTAACCAAAGGAGTAACTGAAAGAAGAAAAATTTATGGATTTTCACTGCTTTGATAAAACTATGAATCAACAATATCATGAGTACATTTATCCATATAAACTATGAGCTAATATATATCAATATTTACTCTTCGAATGGTGTCCTTTTCTATGTTACATGCATATGTACATGTAAAAAATGCTATTATCTTGTTCTTACAGATGCAGAGACAGAATGTCAATGGCATATAAATTATGTCAAGATCAAAACTCACACTATAAGCAGTAGTCAACATTTAGCAAAATTTTCAAATGTCATTAAATTGAGGCAACGCCCAGTTAGTAAAGCTTGATCTTGAGTATGTCTATGTACATAGATGAGTAATGTCTCTTGTGTTTAATGACTTCCAAGATAAATATGCTTTTTGTGTGTGCTTTCATAATTTTAAGCAATGAACTTTAGACTCTTTTAAGTCATTAAAATTTGTTTACTACTGCAGAGACTACCGTACAAGACCGACGGCAATGATATGCTAATTAGCCCAATTTATGCCCATTGAGGGATTTTGCTAGTTCGTTTGTGATCGTAACATATTGTTTGAGCTGATTTTACATTAAGGGGAAAATACAATGCTATAGCTCCCTCATTAACCATAAAGGTATATTTACTTCAACAGGTAGCTTGCCCGCTGCAATGGATGATACAAGGTAGTTTGAGTGACGGTAAGGAGAGAGAAGCCAAGCGGCACTATCAACTGCCAATAATTTTGCTTTTACATATGCAAGCAGAGTTGTGGTATCGACAAAAGCAAGCCGACAACTGCAACATAAGTTAGCAAATTCGCTTCACTGGATATAATTCGGATTTAGATATTATGAAAAGAGGATTTTTATAATTAGGTCAACGAGAGCTTGTTAAGTTTCACTAAAATTAATTAAACCGATCATCTTTAAGATGATCCTGAATACTTTTTCCTTTTTTACGGGCGTCGTACTATGATTCTCAGAATAGGTTGTTGTTTCACTCTAGCTATTGCTCTTCTAATATTGCTGCCCGATCGGTTAAACTTACACCTATTCCTTAATTAGCGTACTTACATATTTTAACTAACACATGCCAATTTAGCTGGTCTGCGTGTTCGCCAGCGTCAGCGTCTGCGTTGCGAGGTGTGCAGCATTCGACCAAAATGTCGCACTAAGAAGGGCCAAAGTATAAGGACAGTAAACCAGAGTGGGGATATATCCCTTAGAGGCCACCAGGATGGTCGCTGGCGATTGGTCCCCGATGACGCACTTATTTTCTGCGCATTGCGAAGTTCGTTTAGCGATTGTTCGAGGCCACGTACTCGCTGATGAACCGATGTAACATCCGTGTTCATGCGTGTAATTGTTGCCTGGATTTGACGTAAAAGTTCGGTGTTGTGGGATAACGCCTGCGTAAGCTCATGGCTGAGGTCATATGGATCGTCGTACTCATCGTCGGAGGGATCTACGATAGCCACGCCGCTGTTGCTAGGGTAGTTGTTGCTGTCGTGGTGATCGCGATTGTAATTGTGATGTGTGTACCCGTTGGTTAGATGGCCATTCGGTATGGGAGCTGCCTTCTCTGCTGCCTTTGCTTCGATGGGCAAAGATTCTGCAGCTGCATGTGCTACACCATTCACATTCGAACTGCTTCCGTGCTGTGGACTATTTGTACGCGAATGGAACGGCGAGTTGGGATGCGATTCAGCCAGTTCTCGCATTCCAGGCGATACCAGTTCAAGCTCATCCAGATTGATATTACCAAGTCCATCTAAGCTGCCTACAAAGTTTTGTACGTTCTCAGTAAATGACATGGTCTCAATGATTTCCTGCAGGCTTTCAACGTAGCGTTGCATTGCTTGCTCCTTGGTCAAATTCCTGTTATTGTTCCAGGCATCCCATTTGGCTTTGCCTACTACGTCCCAGAAGCCAGGTTTTTTCTGTGTGCATGCCCCGCTTGTTGCGTGCTTAAAGAGGCCATAGAACTTAAGCATCATGGTCGTAGTTGGCTGGTAGGGTCCATTTTTTGGCAATCCGTTGATCACATTAACGGCTGCCTGGAAACGCTCCTCTATGCTTGCCATTGTGGAACTCAGCTGGAATACGCAAGAGCGAAAAATGAAAATTAAACCTACTGGGTAATAAAAATTATTAACACTTGAACAATCCAGCCCAACGATTAGATAGCACGGTTAAGGTTCAACGATAATCAAAATAGAATTGTTTTGTCGGATTACAGTTGACCTGCTGTTTTCGTTAATCCTCTCCTGCATATGCATCCGCATCCATATTGCCCAACAGATCACTGCGCTTCTATGTCTGTGTATTTGGGAGAATGGTCTGAGCGCCAGAGGCTTACAAATTACCTAATTATAATTATCTTTTTTGTGCAAGGCACCAATTCTGGCGCTCTGGTGCTGCTGTTGTCGATGTTAATTTAGGGCACAAGCACAGCAGTCTTGTGTTGTTTTTTTTCCCCTAGTATTGATTCCAACGTTAATGGGACAAAGTTCGAGTCTGATGCGAAGTTCAGGTCAGCCTCGGTGGAAATTTGTTGCTATTGCGACGGCAACTTATCGGCATATAGAATATATAAATATTAATGCAAGCACAGCCGACTTTTACTCTATCTTGCGTTAAGATTGTTTTTTTTTTTTTTTTCATTTACTAAACAAACTTAAAAACTCTCTCTCATTCTCTTAAATGCTATGCACTTATATATGGTAATGCGGGCCAGACACACTCACTCACGTTTTACCATCCAATCGCTAGTTGTTAGTCAGCTGCTCTTCGGTTGGTCGTGTTTTGTTTGGTATGTAAAATGACATCTGAGTGTATCTCACTCGCGCTCTTATGATAGATATGTTTGGCTGGTCTTTGCTAAATATATAACCATGAGTACGTATATGTTAAAACACGAATAGTTATCGATTTCTTATATCGGTTAAAGTAAAGTTAAAGTATCGGAGTATGAACTTTAAGATGGACAAATAAGTATATGTGAATTATATGTCAGCGACTAGATATTTTTAAACTAAGCTAAGCTCAAAATTTAAAAATAAGAACTAGATAGAACCCCATATAAAACGAACTGAAATTAACCTTTTAATTGATCTGAGTCAGAACATACATAAAAAAAAATTTGTACATCATAAGCTACTTTGATACAATTACGTAAACGGTTCAAATAAGTTCTTGAATTTAAAGTGGGTTACATCCGAAAATATTTATATATAATAGTACTTTCATTTCATTTCTAATTTAGATTTCCCGATAATCAACTATTATGATATATAATAGATATTGCTATATTACGAGTAAATGAATTAATGCTTTGGATAAACCGAGACATATTAAAATGTTAACTGTTAAGCATCAAATTTAAATTAATCATAATAATTTATTATAATAGTTTTCTGACTAGAAATTATATTTAACAATATATCGATAGTGTAACACTGAGTGAGCCAAATTTCTGGGAGACTCGAAAGCCTGCAAAAAATAACAAAACCATAAGCAATATTGTTTAGTAACATTGGGAACTCTAGTTTGAATGTGGAAGTTTTAATTTCGTCAAAATCAATATTAAGCGTGTTTAATTATTTGCATTATTTTCGAAATAACGCTAGTGGAGCTTTAGAAAGCTGTACCTTTAATCTGGACGCCTGCTTTTTAACCAATACTTCAGTCTAATAAGAGAAATGAAAATAGAAAATTGCTCAGAATAGTCACACATACAGACACTCTGAGTTTCACAATCCAGACACAACGTCGGAAATCCCAAGGCCAAGGCACAAGTGTTTTAACCTAAACATGAAATTGGTTGAATTATCTCGCGGATCACATTTTTGTATTGAAAAAGCGCAGCAGGTCAACGAGCAGCAGTGTATAAATAAAACAAGCACATACAATTCAGCGTCATTTAATTTGGGCACATGCATTGCATTGGTTTTCAACATTTCCCAACAAAATCTATATCAAAGACAATTGTGTAAAATTTTTAAAAATTGGAAACACCAAACCTTTTGTATAGCTGCATCTTGATTAAAGGATTCGCTGCAACACCAACTATTAACCTAAAAAAATTCGAGGATTTCAGCGCCGTGACTAAAGAATTCTAATATAAATTCTTGTACGTTCAACCACAAGGAAAAAATCAATAAGAGCCACGTGCATCCCGCCAATAATTGCCGCCTCAGCGGAAAAGTGTAGAATTTCTTGTGTGTTTTGTGTAGAGATCGGCTTATAAGAACACTACGCAACAGGGTTCTAGTGTCACAACCAAGTAGGCTTACAAGCAACACATTAGTTAGAGATCAATATCTGAGTCTTGACCACCAGGTTCAAAATTCGTGATTTTAGTGAGCAACGTAAAAACAGAGCTAACAATATGCCGCGTCGCAACAAAAAAGAAGACAGAGGTAAGTAAAAACAAAAAATTGTGCACAAGACCGACTGCTTTTTAGTGCACTGACAATTAACAGCTCTTTTTACCTACTGTTGCTGATCACTACCGTACATCCATGTAGATAACGTGTGCATACGCTTGTGTAAACGATGGTGACCTTTGTCTAGATAAAGTTCCCTTGTCTTACTATGTCTCCCAATTAGTCATACTATTACATAGCGCACGTATATACCTGCACACATATCTCATTTCGTTGGTTTCGAAAGAGCTTTTTTCGGTCGTCTACCAACCTGTTAGGCAACCACATAGAAAATTAAAATATATTTCTTGTTGCTGTGCTGGCAAAATCGAAACGAATCGGAACAAGAGTTGTGCACGCGCTTAGCTG
Source organism: Collessia kirishimana (assembly GCA_035078785.1). NCBI lineage: Eukaryota > Metazoa > Arthropoda > Insecta > Diptera > Drosophilidae > Collessia > Collessia kirishimana. The sequence goes on from JAWNPV010000032.1 coordinate 44,679, forward strand.
AAAACGGTAACGACGACAATTTACAAAAATATACAATCTACAACACATGCAAAGATATTGTATGTGTGGGTGTGTGTAAGAGACGTCCAATGTCAGCTTATCAGACTGATGCCAAGCAAACGGTGTATGTGTAGAGCAAGTGGGAGTATACATTGACTTTCGCAAAAATATACCGTGTGCTTAAAAATTTTTACTTGTATTAAATCAAAGTCAATCTAGACAGTGAAATTCCTTTTTTTTTTGTTTATTAAATTTGGTACTTTAAATTATACACTGATAAAGTATTTGAAATTAAATTCCAAGCATCTGTTTCTTATATACATATATATTTAACATATCTACATACGTAAATATTTAACCACGTTTGATAGTCTTATTGCAATTTTTTTCCCTAAATCCCTAAATGTGAACTGCACAGATCAGTTAAACGAATTTTCTATTACCTGAGGGCTTTGGTCTGTAGTTTTCCAATCAGTCCCAACAAAGTTAAGTGTTTATGAGTTTAACGATGTAGAAAAAGCTAAATATAGCTTTAGACGGCGAAATTAATTGTAAAACAGCTTTTACTATATAAGACTGGACCAAGTAGATATAACTTAACCAATATTAAGAGAGTAATCATATTTAGTCGTGCCCTTAACCCAAAGTAATTTCTATATTGTTAAAATTAATTTTAAAAATAAAAAACTCAAAATTAATTTTTTTAACATATTGAAATGCTTTTAGTTCGCATAGTATCCTCTTGCTTCAAAAATGTTTCATTCTTTTTGCTTGGAAAAAAGTAATTATCAAGTAATTAAATATTATGCAATTGAAGACTTATAAATGCCCCACCCACAACAACTTTCAAATGCATTTTCTAAAAACGAAACAATAACCACCTGTTTTTTTTCTTTCTTTGTGGTTATAAAACATTTGCAAATAAATATACGTATATGTATGTATTGGGTAGATGTGCGTGCCTTTGTGTGTATTTTCTGCGGTGTTGCGTTTTTTCTATTTTTTGTGAAAGGCAAACATACAATTGGCGGAAATCACCTTGTACCAAATAGCTAAAACGGGAGAGAGATAGAAGGAAATAACTGAAAAGAAAGTTATGCGCGCCAGGTTTGCATTTGTAGAAAGAAAAACTTGTTGCACAATGTGGCTCTCAAACTGTGTTGCCGTGAAGGTCGTTTGCTGATTGCTTTTTTGTTGTTTTAAAAAAGCTTGGAAAGAGCAGCTGTTAGGCGGAACAATCAAGTTTATTTTCGTAATATTTTTATTTTTTCGCACATTGTATGATTTATTGTCAAAGTAATTGAAAGCTCGAGGGGTTATTTAGTTAACAGTTTGGTAAGAACAGTTTTTTTTTACATGAGGGCAATAAAAGTGGCAATCGACAGTTTGGGAGCAACAATTAATAGTATGAGAATAACAATGGATAACTACGTTTTGTGGATTGAGATCCGTTGTAGAGGATCATTCTTAAATTTTTTTTCTCCTATAGTAGACTTTAGTACTACTATTGCCGAACACTTAAACTTTAAAAATATATTTTTGGGAGCTTGTATAAGTGACTAATTAAAAAACTTAATTGCAGCTTGCAGGAAGTCGAGTGAACCTAATAGCGACGCCGAAACCGGTGAAGATGAAAGCGTATATTCCTATGCTTCGGAAAATCCTTCCTCAGAGGCCACCGATGAACCGGCAGTTGCAAATGAGCATTATGAGGAAAAACTTGAGAAAGCTTTGGAAGCGGCTACCGAGAAATCAGCGCAGACCAGAATTAAAGCTCTTAACGCAATCTGTGAGGTGCTCACGCACCGTTATATGCCCGATTTTGTAGAGAATCATAAAATGACTTTAATGGACTTTGTGGAGAGAAGTGTGCGTCGCGGCAAAGGTCAGGAGCAAATTTTGGCAGCACGTCTTGCACCGCTTTTGGTGCTGCAAGTGGAGGAAAGGGATACTTTGTCAAAAGCCATTAATCAGTTCCTGATGATTGCCGTAAAAGACAGATCCGTAGGATTCGAGGCACGTGCGAAGTGCTGCACAGCTCTAGGCTTGCTTAGCTTTCTCAGTTGCGACGACGTTAACGAGCTAGTAAAGTTGATGCAGTTCCTTGAGGGCATTTTTGCCGGCAGCTATTTGCGCAAAGACGGGAATCCCAATTCAGTTACGGCAGACGCAGGCGGCCTTCATGCCGAAGCCCTTTTAGCCTGGAGTTTAATCTTGACTCTCATTTCTCCAAGTAATTTTGTTTCTCTTATGACTAACGAACAGAACAAGTTTCCGTAAGTGGCTAGTAAATTGACATTTGCATTTATGAATGAGAATAATTAATTTGCTTCTGATGTTTCTTACAGTTCTATTAAAAAAATTTTGGGTCTTTTGCAATCCCCACATTTGGAAGTTCGCATGGCTGCTGGTGAAACTATTGCCCTGATTGTAGAATCGGGTCGTGCGCATGACGCAGACTTTTTAAAGGAGCATATTGACGAATTATGCGACGGGGTTGAAGAGTTGGCCACCGATTCGCGCAAGTATCGTGCCAAGCGAGATCGCACCGTGCAGCGCGCTACTTTTTCTGATGTGTTAATATATTTAAAGGTAAGTGAAAGTGAATGAAGGAAATGACGCGTCGAAAAACAATGTTTAAACTATGTATGTGTTAAAAAATTCTTTGAGACAGAAAATTTATTAAACATATAAGATTTTGTTCAAGACAACTATGGACGACCAGCTTCGAAGAATTTAGGTGGCTCAGACACCTACGGCTTCATATCGTTACAATTGAATTTAAGTTCATGGCGACAATAGTTTGCTAGGCATTTAGAATGATCGTGGATGTTGTTGCGCATTATGATGCAACCGTTTCTACTAATCGAGTCCATATATTCAGTAAAGTTTGGTACCTTACGGTAGGTGGAGGGTGCTGCATTCCAGTGGGAGTTGTCTCCAGAATTAACAAACCGTGAAGAGTCGGCGAATGTCGTTTTGAATGGTTTATAGGCTTTTTCGCATTCATCCTGCGATGGTTTGTAGCCGCTTGCGTTCTCACGATCCAACTCATTTACCACATTTGCCCGAAACTCGGAACAGGGCGATTTGGTGGTAAGCAGTTTGTTGGCATCTAGTTTGGAGCCTTCGTCCTCCGTTTTTAGACTCTCATAAATCCCCTCTGGATACTCGTTCATGTTGCAGAAATCGATTTGATATGTGGTGTACATGCGGTTCCTTTCAAGTCTACGGCTAAGTTCTTCCTTAGGCATAACTTTAAGACGTTCATACAAATCGGGGTACACCGTGCGTAAAATTTTAAGAAAACGATTTGGCTGAAGCTTGTAACAATCCGTTTCGGGGGAAAAGGCCATCTTATCAACTTGATCCTGAGCGAATTGAGTGGGTATTAGACGTGGATCTACTAGTCTGCCCATTGGCGCTATGCCCGTCCACTCTACACCAGTATCGCACTGCTTGCCGGCCTCTGCTGGCGGCTTGATCTTTTCCTCTTCCACACATTGACATTCAACAATCTTCGGACCACCTTGACGGTCCCTCATGTGAGTGAGAAACTCGTAACGCTTGGCATTAGGCGGCACATAGTCGTGTTGATATGTAGAAAGGAGCATGATGAGGTCACCAAAGAAAAATTAGCGAAAAACTTCTTAATAAAATCTCTTTTTTTTATTCTTTTAATTTGCTTAATAAAAACAAAAAAATTTAGAGGATTATTTATGAAATTTTGTCCGATTGAACTGAACGTTAATCTGAAAATAAATTTTATAAAAGAAAAGATGTAGCCTTGTAAGGTTTTTGCTTGCAAAGCTTGCTTGATCTATATACTTGTGTATTTCAAGGCTGTGCATGCGTCTGCATAGCAGATCAAGGGACTTTCATTTAGTTTTATATCATTTCGTTCAATCTTAGTTTTTATTGCTGAAAGTGCAATTAATCCTGCAAGAAATGTATTCGATTTTACGTTAACTTGAAAGAGAAATTGGCAATGACCAGGTTGACGCTCATTTAAAAATCTTGTTTTAATTTAAATTTTAGGAGGATGTTTCGCCTGAAATCAAAATACGATTTGGCGCTGAATCATTGGTGCTGGATGCTTGGACTTTGCATCGTCGATACTCGGCCATATGCAATGCTATGGGCCCTGGCATGACCTCCCAGCTGTCGGAGAATGAATTCATACGCGAGATCTTTGACTTGGGTCCACCACCAATAATCAATCGTAGAGCAAAAAGACCGAACAAAATGGAACGCGTAAGTACATTTGCTAAGAATCGTTAACGAATTCGGTCTTCAATTTTTTTTTTACATCCTATAGACTTTGATCAATGCACGTATCTTCAAGGCCCGTACTTTAGAGCGTGCCCAGAACCGTGACAAGCGCTCAGCCGTCGTCGTCTAAAAGACATCTGCCTGTCGTACATCTCCCAGCCGTGCAAATGTATTCATACTTCCAACCCAGCAAACCGCAAAACTCACTAGTTGAATTGTTTATTTATACACCGCATAGCTATACCAAATGCCTAAAACGTAAAATCGAAATTTAAGATGGCTCGGCCAATTCTTTTATTGTAACCAAAATTAATTTAGTTTTAATTCTAAAGTAAATAGATTAAACAATAATTAGGAAAATAAGGAATCGTTACGCCAATGTATTTTATACCTACTGACCCACACACATATAAATATTTTTAAGGACTAATCTGAGAAAAATGATTAGAGTCACTTCAATATGACTTTTTAGGTATACAAGCAAACATTTGTGTTGACTTTTTAATAGCCTACAACTATTTAGTTGATATTTACAATTAACGATTAAAACAAATATTTCTGCTTGGATATTGTAGTTAACAGTTATATAAGTAAATATACATTTAGTACACAACTATATTAACAAATTTGGCTCTTATTACACAAAATTATCAATATTTAAGAGCAATGTACTGTACATTTTATAAGAAAATTCATCCAATATAAATGCTTAACACTAGAGCAACGGAAACACTAGCAGCGTTTTGCTTGAAAGTTTATTTGGTTTCAGCGGTAAGCAATACTGGGAGCTGCTCAAATAATTTTCCACAACTTATATGAGAGCTGTTAAGACTCTCTTCAACGCTCATTCATTTAGAAGAGCAAATTGGATAACGCAGTTCTTTTTTCAGTTTTCTTCAAATTTTCAGGGTGCTTTGCTTTATAGAATCGAAAACAGTTTTTGAGATTAAACTGCAGTACAAATCTTAGGCAATACAGCTACTTAACAAGACAAAAAAATAAACAAAAATCTAAAATTACCTTTATATTTTAACTAAAATATATATAAATATATTTAGTATTTTTATTTTACCCAAATGTTTTCGTTTAAGAATAAAATTATGTTAATATTGGCTTCTTCAAGTATTGCTCGTCTATCTGAAACAATTTGTCCCACTTTGCTAAATACACGTTCCGACTTAGCAGATGTTGCGGGGACGCATAAGTATTTGAAGAAGAGAGTTTTTATTAAAGGAAAATCAGTCTGGTTCACCTGAAAAATTGTTTAAAAATATTTAAAAACTTATTTTGTGAGTGTTGATAAACTAACTGATAAATTAACTAATTTTTTAATATACCTTAATATATAAGAGAGGTTCAATTTCCTGAGGGACTATGGCTGACTCCACAAATTGTCGTTTAATTTTAATAGAATTTAATCGTGCGTTTCCTTGTTTTCTCATGGTTCTTTGGTCCAAAAAATCAAAAAATGAATCCTGATTTATGGCCAATAAAGGAACGTCCAAATTGGTGGGATTTTCTTTGATAGACATATTCACCAGCTCGTCTTCAAAAAATGCTGATGCTTGTTCAGCATTTGAATTATGCTGAAAACCATCCATCTTAAATCGTGGATCTAATATTGTAGCCATCCTAGGGACTGCCCATAGTTCATAAACAGAAAGACGTTTTTCTATAGACTCCAATATCGTTTGTTGTATAATTTTTCCTTGTGAAGTTTGTAAGAGTGGTAATAGCTTTTCAATCTTGCGGTAGAGTCCAAATGTCATTGGTATTATTAGTGAAACCGTCACACATTTTCTACCAGAAATTTTTTCGCTTGTTTGCTGAAAATAAGACAATATTTTGTCTATGTCTTTTAATATATTTATTTCCTCAGAAGTAAATGGTAGTGGTGCCTCTGTATTTGAAGACAACACTTTAGTAATCACATCATATGAAGGTAATATTCTACCAATCATTAAATGGAAATTGTTCCACCTGGTTGACGTTTCTTCCAAAAAGTTAAAAGAAAAGTTTTCTTTAATCATGCTAAGTTTCTTATTCGCTATAGTGTTTTGTTTACAAAATCGTATTATTGTTTTACACTTTGTGAATAAAGCTTTTAGTGAATCATCCTTGTCGATGTTCAATCCATCGTGTACCACCAGATTTAAGGTATGAGCATAGCATGGAAAATGTCGTATCTTTAATATTTCACATGCTTTCAGCATTGAGCTGTCATCTGTCACAATACAGGCGGTTTTATCAAAGACTTTCCAATCAGTTAATATGTCTTGCAAAGTGTTTGCAATATTTTGTGCAGAACGATTTGTTGCGTCTATTAATTTTCTTGTAGCTAATGATGCTGTTTTTATATTGTAATCATAAATAAAATGACTTGTGACGCTTAAAAAGCTAGTATTGGTACTCGATGTCCACAAGTCGCATGTGACTGCAATATCCGAAATATTTTCTAGCATCATTGCTAATTTCTCAGAGGTTTCTTTAAACCTATTAAGCATAAGCACATCGCTTAAATATGATTTACTTGGAAGTTTATATCTGGGATCTAAAACCCGGGTATAATTTACAAAGCCTTTATTTTCAACCACATCGTATGGATGCACATCCTTGACAATCATTTCTGTTAAAGCTTTGTCAATGTCATTCTTACGCTTTGAATTGGAGTCGTATAATAATTCTTCATTTTTAACCATATCATATGTCTGTACATCCTTGGCAATTATTTTGGTTAAAGTTCTGTTAATGTCATTCTTACGCTTTGAATTGGAGTCGTACAATGGGGGTTTTTTACAAGAGGAAGCCACTGAATGCATACTGGGTCTACAACTGCTGCTTGCAGAGGCGTTGTTGGCACTTTCGGCTAAAACAGTTGCAGCAGGTATACTAGAAGCTGCTACATGGTCTTTCACTACCGGGCGGCATCTTTTTAAATGGCAATGTAAATTGGACGTGTTGCCGCTTGTTTTATATTCCTTTCCGCAGTTTATACACCTGGCAAACTTTTTGTCCTCAGACTTCTTAAAATATTTCCAAACTTGCGAGGTTCTATATCTATTTTTGTGAGTTCCTTGCTCCGTTGCAATATCAGAAGTTTTGCTTTGTTGCGTTACAAGTGCTCTTGAACAGTGTGTGCTTGTGTATGGTCGCTTGCCTTGTTTTTCAGTATGAGATCGAACGTGAATTTTTACAGCGGTAGCTGTAAGAAAAGTCTTTGAACAATGCAAGCACTTGTACGGTCGCTTGCCGTCATGGCTTTGGGTGTGTTTTTTGCGGTTCGCTTGAGTCTTAGTTTTATTATCTTTTTTATTTGTCTGGTTGTTGCACTGAGGATCATTTGTGTATTCATTTGCTGCTTCATTACATGAGTCTTCCGTTTCTTGTTCATTGTTACTATTCTCACCAAAGTCTTCATTCATTTTAAATGGATCCAAATCGATTTCTGTGTAAAGCTTGGAATCGTGCGTTGACAAAATATCATCATCTGTATCCTGGTGTTCCATTTTAACTCTCACAAAATCGTAGCTCATGATCATGTGGGGTTCAAGTATTTTTAAGCATTCTTCTTACTGACTGCTTATAGCGAGTGCATTTCCAGTTGCATTTTTATTTATATCATAATGAAACGCGTGCAGATGTACAATTTTTTATTTATTTTCGAAAAACCGCAGTATTTATATCCGGCAAGCTAGCAACGCTATTAAAAAAGGAAGACCACGAAATCATCGATGTTAATTTGGATGTGATCGATGTTTTTATAATTGATCAATGCATCGATGTTTTTTTTTGTAATCGATGTTTCATTGCATGTGGAAAAGCTAAACTTGTTATTGTGGCAATTTTTTATTATTCTAAAACACTTTTTTACAAGTTTTCATTTCGTTGGCAGTTCCTCAAGCGGAAAAGTTATTGCGCAAATCGAGTTAATTATCAGTTGTTGCCTTATGTAATGAAGAACAGTGCTTTAACGAATATATCTCAAAGAAAATATTTTATTGTTTAAAAATTGCAAACGTTTATATAATACTAAAAGATGATGAATTTTTTATTGTTTTATATCAGTTGTTTATATCAGTTTATAAACCGAATTTTATTTTATATATCAGGAAACGAATTTTTATCTTCCCTTTTAATATTTCAATAAATAAGCTCTATTTTTGTTGAACTTATTAAATTTTGCGTTAACTTCTAGGCTGTTTTCAAAATTTGCAATGTTTTTTGACACAAGTTAAAATTTTAAGCAACGATGTTTTCAAACATCAATTTGAAAAATCATCGGTATTTTCAAACATCGATGTTGATATCATCGATGTTTCCAACCTAGTTTTTTTTGTGCACCTCTATAACAAAGCAATGAAAAGCCCATATCTACAGAATATGTTATGGTAATAACCATTTTACAGTAACTCCACGCTTGGGAGAAATTTGTATAATTTTTGAAAAGTTTCTGAGCATTAGTAGCAGCAATCAATATATACTAGCTCAGTGCGGAAACCATTAAATGAATGGAACGCTTTAACAGTGTTGGAAAGCATGAAAGTTTGAAAGGAATTGTTGCTCTAATGTTCTTAATTTCTAAATTATTAGGCAATATTCTCTTCAATATAATTTAAAAGCAATTTTTTTACGCATCATTATTTTTTGTACACAAGTATCAAAATAATTTGAAGCAATATTCATTCTTTTGTATACACAAAATTATTTATAAAAATTCATAAAATTTATTCATAATTTAATATTAATACATATAATAATAATTTGGTTATATGTGAGCAAAACGCAGCAATCCGCGCCTAAAATGTTTATTCTGCCTTAGTCATCCACAGGGAACCAGCGTTGTAGAAAAATCCAAAGGTTTTTCGTGCCGATTTTTGCTCAATTCTAATCAAAACCAAACCATTATATTATATTAAAAATATTGGATAGAACGGCAGCTATATGACGCACTGTTTCGTCCCAGAAAGAAATAAGAAAATTATAAAGTTAATCTTATATATACCACAGCTACGAATCATAATAAATCATCTATACAAAGGCATATCGTAGTATAGTGATCCCCAAACACTTACCGTAAACACTAAATAAGAAAAATCTTTGTTAGGTTGTGGGTTTATAAATATTTTTTTATTTAATGTAGATTAAACTGATTTTTTTATCACAAAATTTGTATGGTACCTTATACATGTGTGTTCTTATCAAGTTGTTTTTAATTTGTCGACAAATTGTTTGAGTTTGGAGCAACTACACCACCGTACTGAACCTGCTCTTTATAGTTAAATGTAAATGAAGTTTCCGTTTAAATTAAGCTTAATTAATTACAATACAAATGATTAACTAAAACCTTAAATTAATATTCGCTGTGGACAAAAATTATGCAGAAATAAAATTAGTTTCATATACATAGACTGCTATAAAACTACGTACACAATTTCAAGTTTTTTTTTTCATTTTTGTAGGCTTGCATCAGAGATCTGCAGTAAGTCAATGGCCTAGAAGCTCACTGCAGGGTTGTGGTATGTATATCGCTAATCGCTACAAAATCTCGAAAATCACTTAGACTGATTCCGTATATCTTTTAATTCTTGGCAACGCAATTATAATCTCAACAGGTTCGCATTTGTTTTGTTAATGATACTGACTTATTCACGACTTATCGACTAAATGATATATGGAAATATAAATATATATATATTTGAATGTATATATTTATTTATATATTTTATTTGGCTTGTAATAATACATTCCGCGATTGGAAATATGAGTTCTTTTTTTTTTTTTGCTTTATAGACAAAATTGACTCGTTAATCGAACCGTGTTCTAATATTCTAAGAATTTTAAAATCTATGTTTATCGTTTATGCTGGAGAACATAGTACCAAGGTATAGAAATATAAGCTAATTGAGCATTGAGCAAAACATGTGCAAAACGCGTTTAAAATGTAGGTAAGTAAATGTGTATGTCTGTATATGTATGTAGTGTTACTTATGGCATAGACTTGGGATTGCTAATCATGATTTGTGATGAGATGAGACGGCTTCTTAGGACGCAACTCCAGTGCGTGCTGCTGCTACCGAGGTACTGGCACTGACTTCCTCGCATATGGTATGCAATTTATCCATCTCTGAACTGGTTACTATGTTGATAGAGCTCACTTTCGCCCGCTGATAGGCCACAACCGTATTCTCGCCCAGACATTTGACACACACATAGCCAATAAGCACAGCAATACCAACGGTCATTACTCTCACAAGCGGATCCATGTACATTTGGATGACCACCCAGGCAGTGGCACCGGTCACACACATCAGGGTGATCAATATGACTGTCTTGGACCAATGCTGAATAGTAAAACCTTTATCCCACTCGAGTCTAATAAGGAGAAAATGAAATGGGTTGGTTATGGAACCATTTATATGACAGATCTCCTTATAGTACACCACAAGCAATGCTGTTTCTACTCACTTTTTAGATTTCTCAATTTCATAGGGATGTCCACAAACTTTGCATGACAATTGCGCTTCGGCATCGCTACAACTTTCAACAAGCCACTTCTTGAGACATTCATGGTGTACCGAACTGACATCGCCAGTACAACGACATGGTTGTATGAGTGGCTCAGGCTTGTCGCTGTCATAACAGATCCAGCAATCCTTTTTGGTCAAAAACGACTGTCCCTCCTCTGGGGAGAGTTTATTGGTGTCCGCGTTTAAAGTGGGTATGGAAGGATCAATTTGACGGGACAATAGCTTGCGTGGATTTAAAATCCAGAGCTGTTCGGGTGCCATTGAGTTCCACAGGCAGCAGGGAAACCATAGGGCCACACCAATTTCGGCAATGCGAAAGATTATGTCATGCCAGTTGCGAGAATTGACAGGCACCCTTGGGATCAGATTATAAGGTTTAATTAGGTGTTAAAATTGGTGTCTAATGTGTTTCTCATTTACTTGGTTTTCCAAAAGTCTCCCAGCGTTTCAGAGGTAAGGAATCCCACGATGACAATTAACATTATTGCTTGGCTGAGCAGGCCAAAACGTGACTGATGCAATTGTGAAGCATTCACGATGGCCTCGCTAGGACCCAATATCTTTCCCGTTTGATCGTAGACAAAACCTCCACGCAGTTTAAAGAATACCTCCACTCCGTAAATGAGGAAGAATATAACGACGATCAGCAGCAAGACGGCGTAACAGCCATTAAAGATGTGAGCATAATAGCGGCGCTCAGCTTTTATTAATGAATTAAATACCTCAATACCAAACAGGCTGTATAGGAAGAAGTTGAAGGCCACAAAACCGAGAAAGCTTTTTGATAGAAACTGCGATTTTTCCCAACGTATGTCGCGCAGGTGAAAGATCTGCAATGGCCAAGAGTAAGAATCGAAATAAGAATCGCCAATCGCAGACCAAAGAAAAGTAATACGCGCGTCACAAATGCAAAACAAAAAGTCGAATGCAAGCACGGTGCAGTGCTATCGCTCACCGACTATCGCATATATATATATATATATATATATATGGCGTTGAAAAACAATTGCAATTGTGGAATCAGGAATCAAGTTCATTTGCACTCATTTTGTCGAACTCATGATAAGAAGGTTTGCGAAGACAACAACAACAATTCATCAAATAATTTATACCCAATCTAATGTATACGTACATAAGCTCGCATCTTTTTACGCATAATGACGTGATAAATAATTGTAGCTACTGGCACGTTCAGCGGCAAACGCAATGAGTTCAGTAACGAACCCAAAATACTCTTTAGGTTTACTGATATATGTTGATTAATGTATAGCCAAAATATTATATTGAACAGCTTTTATTGTGTATATTGAATGTCAAAGTCCCTAAAAAAAAAGCTGATGTCTTATCTATATTTAATGTCCTAAGAGGGATGGCAAAATATGTTATTGATACTACAATTTTGAACTCTTTCGGTTTCTCTGTAACAGAGGTCTGCATTGAGCAGAGAACTGTCTAATTTGCATTTACTTCAAAACGCATTCATGATTCGTTGCAAATCTCTGTTTTTATATATAAAAGAAGCTGAGTTTTACATGTAAATTATATGTAAAATTGACTAGTAAAGAAGCTCTGAACTTTTGCAAGGGCTTATCAGTGATGCTGGACTATTTAAGCTTTAATCAACGCATTTTTAATTACTTTTAGTGTTCTTACATATTGCTGTAAAATCCGTTATATACCATTTATAATATGTTTACTAAAAATAAAAATATCAATACGATACATAAATACAAACGCCATTACTTACACCAAAAACATTACTAATGATGAGTATTAAATTTAGTGGGTTTCTAAAATTAGAGTCTTGACATTTGTTATGCTGTTATTATGTAAATTGAGTGTAGATATAAAAGGTTGGAGGCAAAAGAAGTGGCAGTGGTTTAACCTACACTTTACATTTTCGTTACGGAGAGGTACCAATTCTTAGTCTTAATGTACATGTGACCTCGTTTTTTGGCCTATTCTCTTAAAAATTACCTAACATAGACACATTTTCAGTTTTTTAATAATTTGCTTGATTATAAAAATATTTTCGAACGCCCGTGACAATATATTTATTTGATGTGATATACTCACCTCGGCCCACATACAGACAATGAGAGATGCACAAGTCATAAGCAATGGATAGTAGGCAGACATTAGAGTAACCGCCCATTGGGGCTGCAGATCCAACTAAAAATAGAAACCAACAAAAGATAATATTTTATGCTTTCAAAGGTTCAACTCAATACTTACCGGAGTACTGAAGTAGGCCCCTCGCAGAGAAGCGGCCACAAAGACCATGAAGTAGAGAAGTTTTTGCGTGGTAATGCGACAAGCGCGTAGAATAGAAGGTTGCTTAAGACGCTGATACTCAGCCGCTATGCAGATGAAGAGCTGTATTACTGAGAAGAGGGCCACCGCATAGAAAACAGTGGAGATGCCCGCGTAGTAGGGCAAATTAATGGTGTGGCATTCGTCGCCAGCATAACGAATGTCGCACACGCAGGTATTGTTAACGCAGTCCCCGCGGCCCGAGCAGCTGACATCAGTGTCGGGTGTGAATGGTTCGTAAAGACCATTACTGATCGCCTTACTGTGGCCGCTTTTCGCCATTTCGACGGCCTCCTCCAGCGGCGATTGCAAGGCTCGCTTTGTGCAACGCATTAAGATACCAAAGCTCGGTAACATTCTATATTAAATTAACTAAAATGGACAAACAGAAAATAGGTTAAGTGTTGAAAAAAATGTATTAACATTACATTAAGGTTGACAATTTACAAACGATGAAGCAAAACAATTGGTCACAACTAAATAATTCTACAGACTGGGCTGCGAGGGGCGGATAATACAAGAGCCAACAAAGGCAACAAAAACTGTCACAGTTGTTGAATAAACATTTGGTTTTTGTCGGAGGTCGCTAAGCAAATGCAAATATTTGTAGAGCATAACAAGTGCAAATAAGCAAAGCATTAGGGTAAGTTGGAGTGGCAGACATTGCGCATCTTCTTTGCGACAATATACAAGCGATTTAAATACAAAAGGCAAAAATATTTTTATCTAAAGGGCGACAAATACTTTTTGAATATTTTAATTTTATTATTTCAGTTTTGCATGAAGACCTCTAAGAAAACTACAAATTTAAAAAGACAGATTTCCTAACCTCTTATTAGATTCTAGACAGCTATAGTCTACGTTAAATTTATTATTGCTACAGAATTACCATTTTAAATTTTTCATATATAAATGTTGGCATGGATTATAAGGCAATTAATTGAGCAATGCAAGCAAGCACACAAATATTTATGGATACCTAGAATGCATAAACAACGAGTTGTCAGTCAGTCATCAGAAAGTTATTCAGGAAGACAAATCTATTGAGCTGTCGTTCTATATTGAATAATTGAAATGCTTGAAAAGATATCTGAAGTTTTGCCTTTTTTCTCTAATAACCCTAATTCAATTAAAAGCTAATCTGTGAACAAGGATGAAGCAAAACAGGGGCAGTCATGCGCTTCACAGTCTGTTTGTATAATGTGTAATTAATTGCAGTGTCCCTTTTCATTGTTTATATTTTTTTTGCAAATTATTAACAATAGGAGGCGGTATGAGTTTATACCAATGGCATTGCATATTCATTGGGGAGCTTCAGTTATATTAAGGAGTCTGAAAGAGCTCATGCTATAAATTGCTGAATTCTAGAAAACATAAAGCATTGCAAAGCCTAATATGATTCCCATGTTATCGAAAGCGTCTAACTGATTGTACTATCTTATTTCCAATGTGTATTTAATTCTTAATTCGTTGTCAATATTGATTTAAAGAGCAAGAAGCTCCCTTTTTGAGAATAGGCATTTGTTATTTTTGGCTGTATTCAGTACAATTTTCTCTACTGTAATCCATAAGTCCTTGTAGTTAATATAATAGAAAAAATTTAACTTGACAAACACTACGTCATATTTAATTTTTGTTTGTTTTAAGAAAAGCCCAAAAAAATTTCGGTAAAAGCAAAATACAATGACGCGAACTACTCAATGAATGAAATGTGATTTGGCTGTATTTTCAGCATTTCCATACATATTTGTCATTAAATTTTGAACGCGTTTAGTAATAGTTGCTGACGACAAGGTCCACTTTGATAAGATAAGATTTTTAGCCACATGAAGCCCAATACATGGCCCAGCAACTGTTTTGTATGGTTAGCACAACCAAATCTTCAGGGAGAACATTAAATAAATTTAGGGCTTGCTCTGAAGGCTCCGACCGCTCTGTTTATTGTAGATGCTTGTCAGAGCGGAAACATTGAAATAGACAAAGCGATGCACATAAGTACGAAACGAGCGTTAAAAAGGCAAAGCGATAATGATATGACACGAGTGGAAATAATCAGCAGTTTTCAGCCCAGAAAAACTTTACACATATAAACGCACTGCGCACCCACCATTTTCATTTTGTAATTTTAACTCTATAGCCGTTGCTGTTATTTTTCAGAAATATTTTCTGCGATTCTTCATTGAGAAGAACACTTTTATTACATATTTATACATATACAGTTTATGTCTATATATACAATGTGCATGTAGAAATATGTTAGTAAATAAAAAACAGATTCGCTTTGCGAGGTGATCGTTTCGTTCCGTTCATGACCCGAAGCGAACGTAGACTGAAAACAGAATTTGTACACAGCGGTTTGCAGCTGTTTAGAAGTATACACATTCCTTACTTAACGGCCACCTCGGCTTATCGGTCAAGTTTTATTTGCTATACGGCCTGGGTTGTATTAGATTTCCTTAATATTATTCTATACCTTGGAAAATATTATATATGTGTTATTTATTTAATATATTATCAAGCTCATAGCACCCTCTGATCGAAAATGATTACAATTGTTTATTATTGTTAATGTAGGCCGTTAACTGAGCCCATGCTTTATTTCGCTCTATGACACTCATTCGATTTATGTTCTGTTGTAATGTAAAATTTCAAAAATAAGCAGTGCAGAATTAAGCACACTGCGTATACATCATGGAAAGCAGTGGCGAGTAAGACGCGTATTTAACAGATTGAAAAAAAAGCCAAAAATTTGAATTATAACGGCCATGTTCTGTTTATTATTTAGAAAGCCGTTGGAGAGCTTGGAGATGATGAAAATTTTACAAATTTAGAGTTTAATACGTAACACTTAACGAACCTTTTCGCGTAAAGTATGACAATGACAATTTAAATTTCAGCGTTTCTGCATAAATATGTTGGAAGCGTTAAATACTTGGGTTTAACAATTCAGTTTCATGATGACGCATTTAAAAACAAGAAAAAAAAGTTCTAGATTCATTTGCGATTTTGGTGGGAGTTTAAATAAATGTTTTTAAATCTTAAATAGGCAAAAAGTGCAAAAAAATTTACTAACTCATTGAAAACCCGTATAAGCGTAATAACAATGAATAAACATTATTTAAATATCAAAGAACATTAGGAACATTTGCTTGGTAATTTAGCAAGTCACTTTTTTTTTAGGAAACGCTGAAAGAAGTTGTAGTTATTTATTTCTCTGCGGGACTGTATTTACTTCGGAAAAACCGATTAACCCTTCAAGTAGGTAGTATGATGTTTAACTGAAATAAGGTGTGATATAGTTAGACAACTTTTAACAATCGGCAGTATTAGACCTTATTAAAAAGGAACGTGATGATTTTTTAATTATAAAGGTGGTCAAAAACTATTACCAGATTCAAATATATATTTAATTATCGGTTGGTCCCAGGTTCGAATCCTGGTGTCGGCATGGTTGTTGTCTTTGTCTTACACAACACATTGTAAACATTTATATAAATAATAATCATAATAATTTACATCAGCTTAAGGCAATCGTAGCTATAGCTCATAATTTTCAGTTAGTTGGCAATTTCACATTGTCACCGAACTTAGGATAAATAAATAATATTTAATTATTCTGAATTTTTTAATTTTTTTTTACAATCACCCTCATATTATTGTTATACCTTCTTGTCAATATAAGACCACCCTGTCACCTTTGAACCAATAATCAATTTTATTTTCTATCGTTCAAAGTCTAAGCTAGGTTTATTAAAGTTTCTAACTATCAATATTATTCCTTTTGTAATACACAATATGTATATATTCAAATGTTTAAATTGTTACAGATATCCCACATTATCATCATTATTTATAATATAATAGACAGAAGCGTAATAGCAAATGCTTTTATAATTAAACAAGCTTGCACACTTTGCCGCACATTACAATATTAAAAATTCTGGTTTGCATTCAATGAAA
>JAWNPV010000033.1:2306-18526 GCA_035078785.1 Collessia kirishimana
TCTGCCAAAATTATTGCGTTGCTACGACTCAAATATGCAAAGTAAGCTGCCCAAATTAAATTTATAATTAAACCAGTTGAGTTTGTTTATTTTTATTTTTATTTTATATAAATAAATTGAGCTAGTGAGGGGACACATAGAACCTAATTGATGAGGTCCACTTCAATAATCACTTCAAAGTGCTACAAACTAAGCGATTTTTTTTTGCAAGACACCACAGAGTACTCTTAAGTCAGCAATAAAGATATTGATTTCTCTCTTTCAAGTACCTATAATGTTTGAATTGCTAAGCTAAGCGTGAGGGTGCGTAATTCAGAGGAATATTAAGATAAGATAAGAGCAACTACGGCGGAGATAGCAATCTGATATTGAAATCGAAAAGCTATTTATATACTTGGCTACCAATCAATTTGATAATTAAGTAACTGCCCTCGCACAATGCTACCTCCAGCTAAAAGTAATTTAACTTAAAAGTGACTTTCAAGTGTTTTGTAAACTTTTTCAAACTCTTCTTCCAACCCGCTAAAAGAAATCTTTGTTTCATCAATGGCCTCACATTACAAATTTGCGTTTTTCTATATAATTTTCCTCTCTTTTTGGGGAAATTTTATGGCCTATGCTTAGTAAACAGAAATCCCCTCCAGAAAATATACACAGCTTCCCCCATACCCTTGGATACTTGTCGAACAATATTTGGCAAGACGAAATCAGATTGTCAAGAGAGGGGATAGTCAAGGACGTCGTTGTGAAGCTTCGCTTTCAAAAGCCAATCTCATCCCTCTGGCATGGCCTACTTAACCAAGCTCTAACCAATTTCTCGGCCATATTTCATTTCAGTTATCTGTGGAGTGGGCGTCGACATCTACATGCATGGCTATCAGGCTGGTCTTTATATACTGTAAGTGAGCCCGAATGGATAAAAACTTTCTTAGTTGGATCATAAAATTTTGATTGCTTTGGTCTTCCCGGTCAGCTTTTCTGCCCTGTTGGTTCTGTTCATAGAGATTAAATGGCTGATAACGATATTTGTGCAGCTCCAGTGTGGCGAGTAAGTGATGGGGGGAGGAAGGGAGACATGTGTTGGCCAAGAATTTATTTATTTATTTGTAATTTTATAGAGATAATTACCCGAACCAGTCGTGCGGCAGTTCGCCCTCTTGGTGCTGCCTGGGCTGCTGGCGTTGGTCATCGCTGTTGAGTGGCTGGAGACCTACGCCCATCTACATAGTCATTGGGATCTGCCTGATGCTCTATCCCCATAATCTCTGGCTGAGCTATGTGGCGGGCACTCTGTTGCTGCTCCTGGGACTATTGCGTCTGGGCACCCTGCTTAAATTTAGTCCTGCCAAGGATGAGGGTCTGTTGCCCCAATGCGAGTTTGAGAAGTAAAATTAAGGATACAAAATTTCATTGACAGATTGAATTAAACACCTTTCTTCACCCTTTAGAGTCTCCAACTTTGTGGACAACATGGATGAGGACTATCAGGCAGAAGACGAGGAACCACCCATGGACGATGATGTTTGCTAATAGTTAAGGATTCTTCTTTGTATAATTTTTTGTTAAGACAGTCTTTATTGATTACTTGCTAGCCTGCGGGTTATGTGAAAAGGATTGCGTAGACTACTAATGGATATGACGATGGTACTATTGTTGGCAGAGGCCTCCAGAATTGGTTCCAAGGCACGTTCATACCCCTGTGGGCCATCGTCTGGTTCTTCAGATGGTTGGTATTCCGGTTCTGCTTCAATCTCATTGTTTTCATAAGAGGGTGGAGCTGGCTCTGCCTCTGGGAAGGAAAGATCTCCCAGGTCATAGTCACGATCATGGTGATTAGGAGCTCCATGATGATGTTGATGGTGATGATGATCCCAGGGTTCACCATGATGGTGATGGTGGCCCGGCGGGTGGTTATGTCCCGGAGGATAGTGATGTCCAGGATGCCAGTGATGGTCACCCTTGCTTGGATGATGATGATGTCCTTTGCCTGGATAGCCGGGATTGCCAGGCTGCCCAGGGAAACCAGGAAACCCTGGTACTCCAGGCACGCCTGGGTAAGAATGTGAACCGTGATGATGAGGCCGGTGCGGAGGGTAACCAGGTGGTCCTTGGGGTCCCTGGGGTCCTGGCAAGCCAGGTAGGCCAGGGTATCCCCTGTCACCATGTGCACCCTTTTCACCTTGCTCACCCTTGGGCCCCTTGTGACCTGGATAGCCAGGCTCACCGCGCGGTCCCGGAGGCCCTGGTGGCCCCGGAGGACACTGACAATGATGATGCGATGACGGATAATGATGATAAGAATCGCGTGGGGCTTTTACAATCACTTGCTGTGGCGCCGAGGGTTCTCCAACGCCCAGAGTTATATGACGCCCCTCAGGACCTTTCCATTCTTCCGACCTGACCTGCGTTAGGCCGAGGCCCACCAATATAGTACCGAATACAATCCACCTCAGCTGTTCTATGCACGGCTTCATCGTTGAGACTGTAGCTTGACCCACTGACTGACAAGGGTTTATATAAGGCCACCACATAGAATATTGTTTTGTTAGAATTCTTCTATTCGCCAGTGTTCTGCCAGTGGGCAAAAAAACACTTTCCCGTTGTCGAAGAACCGCTACACATACATGGTTTCAAAAAGATACGCGTGGATAAATGATTTACATTCTGTAAGCGTGTCCAAATGCCCAAGATCTTATTCTCACATCTTTATTTTTTATGCTAATGACACGGAGTAGCCGCAACTATTTATGAATTCATCATTTATAAATGAATGAATGAATGAATGAAGGGAATAGAACTTTCACACACATCTAATTCAGCGGCCACGTGGTATCAATGTCAGGCTGAGCTTATGGATTAAAATATTCACTGTTAAGTATGCATAGATAAATCAGAGCGACGGACAGATGCGTTCTAATTTGTTTATTAAGTTGACGCCATGGGAAGTGGCAGCTATTTAGTCTTATGCTTTGTATTAGTCATAATGAGCGGTGTTCATTTAAATAATATTCGATGACAAATCACCAGGAATTACTTTTTTAATAAATAAATTCATAAGTTGTGCCAAACACGCCTATTTCAAACCGAAATTCCAAGTCATTTATTTTCTATTTTATTTCTACATTAGCTTTAATGGGTTGAAAACATCTCAATGGATTTACACACACCCTAGACACGTGGTGAATTGCTCTGCCCCAGATGCAAGAAATACAAACTTAATTTATGGCAAATTGCTCGAAGATTAGCAACCAAAGCAATAGTATTCAGGCTGTGGTGTGCTGCTCATTACAGAGGACTGTTAACTTGAATGGATCCTGCATACAAAACACAGCGCTAATAACATTAACAGATCCTCATAACATTGTGTTATGTATACACTCTGTTCAATTACAGGCTTCTTCTTCTTTCTGTTTTTAGTCTTTGTTCGTCTAATGCGTTTGCAAACGTCGTTTTTTTTTTTTACTGACCGGTAAAAATTAAATTTTAAGTGTTTAAAGTGCTTTATTCTCCGAAATGTTATGTTTAATCAATAACGGCAAGTGCATTTAGTGTATAAAAATAAAAAATTCTATGCGAGCGTGTAATTTTAATGCGTTTTATAAGGTTTTTCTATTTTGCAAAAACCAAAACCAATAATAACGGTAAAGCAAAGCTAGAGGCAAACGAATTGCTTACATGACGTGACGTCACAGAGGTGTTGCTGAACAGCTTTGGAGTGTGTATGTGTGTGTGCATTAAGAGAGGCAGTACGCCGGTGCCTCAGTTATGTTGTGAAAAAAGCAAAGCAAAACAAAAACAATGAAAACAAAGCGCCTGCGTACGGTTAAAAACGGTAAATGCTTATGCTGAATATACAAGTTGATTTTTTAAATAAATTAAAATAAAAAAAAAACTTTAAAAAAATTACAAAAAAAATAAAAAATGTAAATTAAAATAGACGCATATAAATTAAACTATTATATTTTATATACATATATTAAAATAACCACACTTAAATACAGAGCGAATGCGAGGGTAAGTCGAGCTTAAATTTATTTATTTAAAAATTTTATTCATTTATACCAATCGCTGTTTATACCATTTGTCTAAAGAAGAAAATTATATATTTACCTGATACTGCTCGTCCATTTCCGCTAAAAAAATATTTAAAAACATTAAAAAAATATCAATTTAAAAGTTTAAGGTAAGATTTTTCATTAAATTTTTCTTTATTTATCTGTTGGGTTTAACATGCAATTTTTTTGTTATCGTCGTGTTCTCGTTCAAGTTGCCCCGCAACAAAAAACAGCCAACAAACTTGAACCATCCAATGTAGGATTCTAACCTCTTTCTCCTTCTAGTAAATCTCTCTCTCACTTCATATACATATTCATATAGTCTAGTCCCTATAGCTTTCTTGCAATACTCACGCTTCAGTCTAACAATTTAAAAAAATTTGTTTTTAATGATTTTTGCTGTGGGGCGATCTTAAGTTTTTCTCATAATAGAGGCTGGCAATCGATTACATATGTAAATAGTTGTAACTTTTAAAGTTTGATTTTATTATTCGGTTGGTATTTTATCAATTTTTTTACACACACTTGCTATGCAATAAACATACATATATAGTTTAAGGGTTTTCTATTCAATCGTTTTGTATTGTATTTTTGTTTTTAAAGATTTTCATGGCGAAAACTTTTGAGGTAGCTGCGTTTTGACTTTCGTCACTAAGGTTTACGGGTTTCATCCACAATCCCTAAAGACTAAGAAGAGTTGATAACTGGAGTTGTTGCTTTAAACGAAAAGAAACCAAGGAAATTTAATAGCTAAAATGTATTAAATGATTTTATTTAGTATAGATTAAAGTATATGTAGAAAACATTGATATCGTAAAGTAAATTTAAACCGATTTAAATAATAGAAAAATATAAGCAAGGTAAAGAAAGTTATAAAGGAAAGGAAATGATAAACAGAAGAGACAGTGCAGTATGTGTAAGTTCTCAAAAAATTCAATCTCCTTGAAAATGTTTAGAAATTACAAATGTTTTATTAGAAAACATTCTATTTGTGGTTAAATTTCACAGTAAATTCCTTAGTAAAGTCTGATAAATTCTGTAAATATATGATATTTGGTTCGAGGCCTTCATAAAGCCTTTTTCTGTTTAGAATTTCTAAGAGATTCGTTTATAAAAAAAGTAAACTTGACTAGAAATATGTGGGATTTAGTATTTTAGGTTTCTTTCGTAACTTTGTTGCGACCAAAGGGAAATCTTGATAAATATATACAGAATCAAACCACTGATTGTAACTGAATCACAGGATATCCAAGGGGAATTTTTTTCTCATCTCTCACAAACTCTTTTCCTAAGCTTACACATACTGTACCAAGTAGACTAATCAAATCAGTGTAAACGGAGAAAAATCAAAAATAGAAATAAATTTTTACTCTTATATGTTCTTCTCTCTGCTCCTAACATCATCATTTTGTTATCACTTGCTCTTCTTATAACATACACCTAACAACTATCTTTGGGATTCTTTCGCGGTTTGCTGGTTTTAAACATTTTTCTCTTCACTTTTTTGTTCATTCCGCTTATCTTCCTACTATTCCTTGAGTTGAACGCCAGCACTTTCTGTTTCTGTTCCTTGGCTGTGCTCTATAAAAATATAAACATTTCCGTGTTGCATGCAAGGTATGGATTGGGTGGGGTAGGATGCTAATTGATCTGGGCACCGTCTACTGCTTCGGTTTGTGGCCTTGACTGGAGCTGGGATTTGCCTTTAGTAAAAGGAACTGCACCAGGCATCGCCGGCTGCGGGGCTTAGCAGTCCGACCATATTGACAGGGTGATGTGCTTGGACGACGCTAGTCACCACAGACGCTGGCGATGCCTGGATGCCAATGGCATGACTCGAGCTGGGCAAGCATTGGAAGCAGTAGTTGGCGCCATAGTTGTTGTCCCAGAACTGTTGACCTTTGCACTGGAAGCGGACGGCAAACTCCAGGCGCTGGCCCACGTGTAGGGAGTTGCCGAATAGCACAAAGGTGAACTTATCAGAGAAACCATCGCAGGAGTTCTCCACATAGTTGGCCTGGAGGTCGGCGTAGCTGCGCCAACCGTCTAGCGAGTAGCGCACATGCACCGATTTGTGAAAGTCCAAATTGCGAACACGCACCGAGCCTGAGATGGTCTGGTTGATGCCATCCGTGACGGCGGCGTTCTCCAGCGACACCTGCTTTTCGCGCACTGCATCCAGGAATGTGGTCAGTCCGCCCGGCTGTTGGAACAGCGGCATTAATAGCTTGTCCGACTTGGGCCCCAGCTGCAAGGGCGGCTCCGACTCGATTATTTCCAAGTCTTCGAATGCCGACTTTGGTATGGTGGGTATTTCGTCGAGGAAGGTCTTTACATCGGCCAGGTCCAGGCCCAATACATCGGCGAATCGCACGATCTTCTTGCGACCTGGTGTGCCAGGTGGGGTCTTGCCCGTCTTCAGGGACGAGCAACGTCTAACGCGCTGCGGTCGGCAATCGTCTTCGTCATCTGTGGTGTCAATGCCATGATTGTGGTTAGTCTTCTGCGTAGTCTTCTCTTCATCTTCGGCTGTGTTCTCTTCTTTGGCTTGTTCTAGCTGAGCCTCCTCCACATTCACGGTGAAATTGCTACTCTCTGTGCCCTCGGTGCTGTCTGTTGATTTATCTGTCTCGTCTATGCCCGGTGGTAATGGCAGCTCTTCTGCCTCTTTGGCCAGTTCTACTGGCGCTGGTATCTGTGTGTCAGCTAGCTCGTGAAGCTTTTCATATGCCTGCTCTTCTTCTGGCTCTGCGTGACCGTTGCTTAAAGGCTCCAACTCAGTGGCAGCCCTATCCACCTGCTCTAGGGTCAGACTGTGGCAGTGTCCATTGCCCGTGATACTGCCGCTGTGCTGTTGCAACTCAGTCAATATCTGTGCCTGCAGCAAGGTCTCATCTTCACTGTCTATTGCCGATCGTGAAGGTTCTACATGGTTTGAGTCTTCCCCTTGCTCTGACTGTCCATTCGTTAGCAACTCATGGGTGCCATTCAGCTTCAAAGGATTCACATAATCCCTGAGCTGTGATTGTGCCTGCGGCTGTGTGGTCACAGTCACCAGGGGCTGATCCTGGCGCAAATCGTTGGTTGACTGTGTACTGGAAGTCGCGGCATCAAAGTAAGCGCCATCTGTGGTGCTGCTGCTGTGGCTGCTGGCTGCCGACGCGCAGGCGTAACCTGATTCAGCTGTGGAATTGTGCGGCGTATTCGAGGCGGTTTCTATGAGACGCAGGTACTCGCATTCATCCACAGGGCTGCCTGGCGATTCCAGTTCGCAGTCAAAGTCAAAAAATGAATCTGTTTCATGACGCAGTGGCTGCAGATCGGTGACGGTCTGTTCCGAGTCATGGGCATTCACCCAGGTATTCGTATTGATGCCATTTATAATGGGCTCATCCTCAGCATTACTAACGCCACTGCCGTCCTCCTCGTTGTTCTGAAAAGACGAAGAATTATTATTGTGATTATTGGACGCACAATTTTTGTCATACTCTATAGTATACAATAAACAATTGTGTGTGAAAAAAAACAGCATTTTAAATAACGAATGAAGACATAAAAATAGCGAGAAAGCAGGGAGTCTGTGTATGTATAACGATTTTGGTTTATGGAATAGAATGCTTTAATCTAGTCATCTTTTAACTTTCACTCAATCTAATCTCAGTAAGCACTTTGTACCTTTGTACACTTTGCACCTACAACCAATTTCGATCTCCATATTTTAAATAATTTTTTTCAAGATGAGTAATCTTGTTCTGCATCAGCTGGCGCCAGGCTTTAAAACGATTGCGGCTTGTGGCTTTAGTTATAGAACAATTTCACTTGACGAATATCGTGGCAAATATGTCCTCTTGCTGTTTTATCCGGCAAACTTTTCGTACGTCTGTCCCACGGAGCTGCATGTTTTCAGCGATCGATCTGATGAGTTTCGCGCCGTTGGCTGTGAGATCTTAGCCTGCGCAACGGAAAGCTACTTTGTTCACACCGCCTGGATGCAACAGCCGCGCAATAAGGGCGGGTTGGGCCCACTGGAAATACCAATGTTAGATGACAAGTCTACGAAAATAGCCAGGGACTATGGAGTGCTGGACGAAGCATCAGGCATGGCATTGCGTGGCTCGTTTATTATTGATCGTGAAGGATTGCTGAGGCACATGAGCTTGAATGAAATGGTGGTGGGTCGAAATGCCGATGATGCTTTGCGTTTGGTTCAATGCTATCAGTTTCTGGATGAGTTTTCCGATGTCTGTCCGGCCAAATGGGGACCGGGCGTTAAATTCAACCAGCCCGACAACACCGGGAAGGATGAATATTTTAAGTTTGCTCAGTAGTTTAATAAACTAAATATCTTAGACATGTCCTTGGGGCAAAGCTATTGACACTACACACTTAACAAACACATGATGTGAACAATAGACAATAAATAGTTGCCCTGACCATGCTGGCCCTTGTAGTTGACATTGTTTTATTCACACATACCTGTGATCCCAAAGTTCGCAGCTTGGAGGACAGGCTTCTCGCAAATGCCTCGGCCCTTCCACGGCATGATGACATCCCTATGGTTGGTATGATTGATATAATGCTGCAGGGCTGCCTGTTATCCGGGTCCAAGTCCGGGGTGCTGGTGTTTGTGCGTGTCAATGGTAAATCACCGGGCTCGTTCATTTACGTCACGTCCACCCTCACACGGAATCGGAACTGGACACGGTACGGCAACTGCAACGGGCTGCGAAATATCTGCAAGAAGCACCATACATATGTCTTATAATAAATAAAATATATGGATATGGATGCTATATATGAGGCGTGTTATTTTTATATATTCGTCTATTGACTCGGGCCCAAAAACAGTTTAGATTTTCATTCGTAAACAAATAAATTAACCTGAAATATTTTTTCTTGTCTTAATTCGGTTTCTTTTGTGGTTTTTTTTTTTTTGTGAGGCTATTAAAACTGCTGGGAAATATTTTTTATAATTTTGCAGCTCAGTTGGTAGAAAGCGGGAAAGATAGGAAAACATTGCCAATGAATATGGAATGCAGATTTATAAAAAATGACGCCCGAGCAGGGTCTCTTGTTCAGTAATATTAAACTATGAAATTGTTTAGAAAATGTTGGCAAGAAATAGGTGTTTTGTGGCTTTAATGCAATGACATATATCACATTAAAAATCAATTCGAGATTTAATTAAAAAAAGTGTCATTTGCCCCCCTGCGAAAACAGATTCTCATGGCTAATGAAATCACAATGAACCAGCTTGAAAGTTTGTTACACTTTTGTGTTGTTGTTTAAAGAAGCTTGTGATTGTTTTGGTTTGTTTTGTTTTTGTTATAGTCTAAATCTGTTTGCACGTGTATAAATTCTATTTGCTGCAGTCGCGCTTCAGAAATTGGCAAACCTGCCCCTTAGAATAACCAATGATAAATAACCAGCTTGATTGCGCCAATCGAGACAAAGTCAATTGGCCTTGAACTTGGTCGGCATTTATTTTTTTTTTTTTTTTGTGTGTTCTTTATTCTTTGGCAACCTCCATAGGAAATTTAATTAAACAAAGCACGAAAATATTTTAAATCGACAAAAAATGTAAATAAATAAATAAATGCTTGCCCGACAGTCGTTCGATTAAGGAGGTCAAAATGCAATCTGTTTTTTAAAAGATGTCTTCACAAAATGCAACAGAGATTATGCCGGACCTGTCTATATACCCGTCATGCGCCCATTGGATTGCCATCAGTCTGAATTTATATTAAATTTGCGATTTGCCTGTTCGTCCCTTTTTTTTCTGTCTATTGCTCATTCTGCCAAATTGAAAATTGCTTTTGGCCCACTTCCAAGTGGCTAAATGCGTTTTGGGCAGTCGCATGTATGACGTGGGCGGAATGTTTACTCAGACGAGAACGAACATTTTGAAGACTGAGAGAGGAATTGAAACGGCATCCGGCAAGAAATGCAAATTGGACTTGAATATACATTGAGTAACAATTGTGAGTTAAATAACTTTAAGTCAAATGTTAGGCAGAAATAGAATGTAAATGAAAAATGCATTTCTTTAAGCTTTTTCTTTCTATTTTAATTTTTTAAATTTTAATTTATGCAATAAATATTTATAAAAGTCACAATAATAGCTTCTGTTAGCTATTGTCAAATATCAAAGACGCAGTTTATAAATAAAATATAACAAAAGTCAAATTGTGAGCAAGAAAAAAAGGCAAAAAATAAATTCGCATTTATAAATACATTTTTGTTCATAGTTCAGTTTTTAACCACATAGAACATTTCCGTTTGGGCCAAACTACAAACATTTTCTTGTTTCCACCTTTTTGGTTTTCATTCATGTTCGCTTTTCTTTAATGTCTTCGAGTAGTTGCCAATGGAATTTTTTTTAAGTCTTAAAATTTACGTTTTGTTTTGGCTTTGAGGCAGAAAAGTTGTTTGCTGGCTGCGTATCTGCAAGATACACAAAGTGCAAGTGTCACGCATAAAAGTCGTTTAATTGAAATAAATTGGTTGGTCACACAGTTTATTTTTTGCCAGTCAATTGGTATTAAAGTGGCCCCAAATGGTACACGCAGTCAAAAGTTTACTTTGCATAAAATTAAATTAAATAATTCTTCGAGCAAATTCACCAAGAAAATAAATAATCAAGTCAAGGTGCTGTTAAGGCGACGAAAATTGCGATGTTTTGCATTTTTCTATAGGAGGTTTTTGCAATTTTATAAACATGATAATTTGTTAGATAAATAAATAACTTTAGAACTTTAAAATACATTTTAAATTAATAAATATAAATAACCATAATCGGTATTAACTAAACCAAACCTTGGTGTGGTTTGTCAGTTCCTGTCGATCACGTCACTATCGTTGCAGCTATCGTATTGACAGCCTGCTTTGGATAATCCCTAAAATTTTGTAATAAAAAAATATAAGCAGAAAAAAACACTTAAAAACTGCACAAGTTGCTTTAATTACATCTCACATATATAACTTGCTTGACTAATTTGTCAATTTTGAGATTTCCAGTTGACTAGATTAGGATTAGTCCAGTTGTCAAGATCGATGGATGCGCCTTAGACAAGGGTAAAACAAATAAATAAAAATAAAAACTAATTTGCGGTATACAATTTGCTGGCTTTGACTTTTATACGCTTTGAGTTTTATTTTAATTCTTATTTTTTTTGCCGGTAATATCACCTGCCTTCGACATGACAATTATTAAGGGAAAGGGGGGCAGATGAAGGCGGGTAGCCGGCATTAGTTCGATTACGAGCATTGATAACAGCTTTCAGTTTATTTTTAGCAAATCAGAAATCCAACAATTTAAAAACAGATCGCAGTTGTCGCCCTAAACGAAAGCGACACGATCACGACTAGAGTTGCAAACGTGCTGAGAGGGCAACGATATATCGACAACAGTATTTCCAACACGCGTCACTATAATCTTGATCTATATGTGACAAGGAATTGGATTAAGTTGTCTCTTGTCCCAGTTAAAGATTTCACAACTCCAACCGACATATTTCACAATACATTTGGAGCTTTAAATGCTGTCGATTCTGCTTTATCTTTAACTCACTCACTTCAGATTAAAAATTTTTTAATTGGCAACCCGTTATGGTGAATTAATTTTATGTGATTTTTTAGGATTTATTTATGTTGGTTTTGCTGCACTGCGTCCTGCACCACGTCTGCAGCGTCCCGGTGGCGAGAATGCACTGAATATGTTTCTTTATTTTTTCTGCGTGTGTTTTTTTTTTTTTTTTTGGCATTCAGCGGATTTACTTTGCGGATTGATAAGGCAAAGGCAATGAAATCGAAGCGCACACAGACGTGATCAACGGCGCTTGCTGTATGCATGTGTGTGTGAACACAGTGCATCCCAAAAGGTAAGTGCAGTCGAGACGACTGCCTGCCTGTCTCAAGATCCTCTACCTCGCCATTCAGCCTGTGCGCTCTGAGGCAGCTACCTGCATCGCCAGATAGCCAATTCGATATAGAAATGCTCGTGATCGGTGATGTCGTCGGCTGTCTGTCGTATGTTTGGGAAGTCATTTGTCTCAGTGTAAGGTGTTGACGCTTTGTCATACCTGGTTTGTGCCATAACATGAAGAAGGTAGTGTAAATGGTTTGATAAGCCTGACGTAAAAATTTTTCATGTGAAAATCCTATTATTCAAGCCACCTTCAACTGCATTTAAATGGTTTTTTATTCATTTATTTACTTGTGTTGAATTGTTAACAAATTCTTAGTGCAAAAAAAAAACAAAAACATTGGCAATACAAGTGTGAACCCATAGAAATAAACCGTGTTAACCTGTGCTCTGTGCATAGATAAGAAGCAGTTGAAGCATTTTCTTGATAAAGGACACTAAACGGCAATGGGTTTTATCAGCGTTGCTAATTGTTGTGTTAGATTATGGCTTATACGGCTCTTGTAGTTAGTTTAGTATGGATTGGTATGTTATCAGTTAACGGGGCTTAGGATTTGCTGAACTGTGTCATTTTGATAACTTACAATTGGCATTGCCATTCTGCCTTTCGCAGTGCTAAAAAAGATTTTGAAGGGTCAGGTAAGAATGCGATAAGAAGTTTTTGTTTTTTTTGTTACTTTTAATGCGGATCATTGAACCTAAATAGATTAAGTAACCAATAACAAAGCAAATTATAGTGTAATATTTTATAAGACAGCAAAATTTTAAAGATTTATAGTTTATAATTCTATAAAGAAGTTAAACTCCTTAACTGCACGGATTTTAATGCATCGCGAATGCCTTTGTGAGTGGATTTCGCGTCTAACAAGCACTGTCGCTTGGTATCCCTTAAAGACTATTGTAACGCATTGTCCACTGTAATAACTTGTTAACTTTGTATCTCGGAGTGACAGACAGGAATGAATTATTTTTATTTCGCAGCGTTTAAGCTGTAGTCGTCAAATTTAGCATACAGAATTTGCTTTGATAAGATAAGAAAATTTAAAAAAAGGGCAGCGCACAGCTGTCTACTGTATTCTCACGATAAGAGTTCATCATATCAATTAGATAAACTTTGTTGTTAAATAACATTATATATCAATTAACTTAGGGGCCTGCTTAGAGCATATTTAGGGCGATTCAAGAGAAAGCCTTAAAAAATATATTTACAAAACTATGACATTTCCAGTCAGCAAAGTGAATGAAGGTGGATAAATTCTATAATTGCGAAATCAATTCAAATATTTTGTCGCATTGGTTTAGATAGGATGTTTAAAGGAATTTAATGTTATTAAACTGGAAGCTATATTTTTTCTATTCAATTTTATATTCCTTCTTTCATTAATCAAATTTAAATACAAAAAAAACGAACTTTAGACTTTTCAAAGCAGACAATATAAATTATAAACAATATTTAGCCAATGCCAGCTGCTTATTATGCTAAAAATATTTTATTTTGCTCTCAATTACCATCTACAAGTTTAAAACAGCTGACTCAACGGGTCCTGGTGCGTCTGACTTTCACTTTTTATTCATAAATATTTTTTTAGATGATGGAAATTAGTCACAACAAATTTGACAGGCGGCATTAGGGCTGCCCGTCAATCGATCTCAACTGACTTGAGACCATGACAATCAATATACAGATTATAAAGTTGTATATGTATGTATGTATCTGTATAATTGTCTTAGGTCTTGCACGCGCTAATTCGCTTGTGGATTTTCTAACGTAGTTGTGTATCTCATGGATACATTTCACGTATCTGTCTGCGTGTGTTTGGTGTAGGTGGGTGTTGTGTCTGCGTTTTTTTCCGTACACTTAGCGCGTGTGTTTCAGTTTTTTTTTTTTTTTGTGTTTTTTATTTATATTTGTATGACATTGCTACCCAGCGAAATGTCACAAGCAAACAAAGCGCCGGGAAACTCTTGCGCCGCTTTGTTTTTTTTTTGTTTTCTGTTTTGAAGCACAAATACTTCTATCTGGAGCTTTCCTTTGGGGGTTTTGATTAACTGATTTTTATGGTAATTGGTTTTAGTTATGATTTTGTTTGTTTTGCTTGGCAGGACTCAGGAGTGTTGGTTACGAACATGGGCGAACTAAAATATAACAGACAAATGATTTTAGGGGTCAAGTTATTAAATCCTATTTTTAATAATCCTATTTTTAAAAAGGGATTTTTTTTAAGTATAATGGGAATCTTTTATTTATAAGGTTGTGGTTTAATCCGTGTGAAATACGTTTTTATTATGTTCATAAACTGCCTTCCTTTTCAAATGAATTGACATGGCTTTTCGTTAGCTTTCTGTACGTCAATTGACTTATTAAAAAATTCTTTATTATCTGTTTTAATTTAAAGAAACGATATAATACACATGTCTAACCAAGTAAAAGAAGGCAACAGCTGGACACAGTTCCACTCGCGGCTAAGCAGAGGCCATGTGCTGCATCACCATGTTTAAAATGGTTTACTGAATTGAATGTTTTTATTAATAAATATATTTAATTTCTATATTTCTTATATCCACAGTGGTAATTTCTGGGTTGTATTTCCTTAAAATTATCACAAAGTCTGTCATTTTATATTTTGCATAAAAACTGAATTTTAAACTTGAACTCCATAGACTCTATTAGCCCGATTAATTTAAGTTAGTTCAGCTTCTCATGTCTCAATCATGTTTTTGCAAATTGAAAACACCAATCAAGATTTTGTAAAG
Organism: Collessia kirishimana; assembly: GCA_035078785.1. Classification (NCBI taxonomy): domain Eukaryota; kingdom Metazoa; phylum Arthropoda; class Insecta; order Diptera; family Drosophilidae; genus Collessia; species Collessia kirishimana. The sequence goes on from JAWNPV010000033.1 coordinate 17,040, forward strand.
TTGTCAGCGTAATATATTTGCCTTTACATGGCAATACTCAATGTCAAAAGTGTATCTGTTGGATACACGCATGACAACGCCAGAACGCAGCTTCAGAATGAATATAAAATACTTATACAGAGAAAAACAAAACTTCAATTAGCCATAGCGAGACATAAAATACAGCGACATGAAAGAGGCAAAAAAAACAAGGTCAAAACGCAGGGTGCGGGATGATTATGTCTGTAAGTCTTTAGGATTTAGTGATGAGAGCGTGTGTCTAAGCAGTTAACACTTTTAAAAAATATCGGTTGCGTTTCGATTAATGATCTTAGGCACACGTCTTCTACTTTTAATTATCACAATTGGTTGTGAGTCACGCAATGCAGATTTGTTATAGGTGTTGAGGAGCATAGAAGATTGAACAACTTGTTGCTGACCTCTACCTTTATAGCTTATGATCAGCTAATAATCGTAGTGCCATATAGTCCTTGTTGGTTCTCAATAATCTCGAATATGTAGTCAGAATTTAGTAAGAGGCTTTGTCTTAAAGGAATCATTTAGCTTAGAAATTTGGGCATTGGAAATTTTAGCTTAGAATTAGGACATCAGCATGGAATAGTCTTTGAGGATTTGACTGGCTATAGATCAACTCTCTAAATATTTTTAATAATTTCATTCTGTAAAAATCTTTTGCAAGTTTTTGATAGAGGCCAAACCTAAGGTCCACTATTCAACCACGAGTTAAGTTCCTTTATCCCCTCTTAACCTTGGCTTAGTCATATATTAATAAATTCGCCTTTATAGAAGTCATTACAATTAAAATAAACTAACCTGATATTTTGCTATAACTCCAAGGCGTTTCCTTGCCTTAGCTGAGCGGTTCTTCCTGTCCTTTGGCTAGGCAATAAAAGTGGCTTCGCCTTTGCCTTATGTACTCGGTCTATGTGTTTATGAGTTAGTGTTTGTGCTTAAGTTGGACTTATGTACAAGATATTGCGTGACAGCAATGTGTCAAGGATGTGCCGAGTGACCCACTCTCTCTCGAACGAATTTCAAATTCTAGAAAGGTCAAGAAGGATACGCTTGGGAGAGAGACTTTCCCTTTCACTTTGGCCCACGGAATCCGCACTCGCACAGGGGTCGCCAGTTGGCGCTGGTGGTTTAGGTAACACTTTTCAAATATAATTTGACTTTTTTCTTGGATATGTTCGATTAAAACATTAAGTTGTTTGGACTTCTCGATGCCTTTTGGGTTATATTTTAAGGCGTTTTCTTTTCATTTTAGTGAGAAATTTAGCTAAACACGCGCGACGCAACGAATGCAAAATATTCCCAAAAATTTTAATAATTTGAAATTAACAAATTAATTTTAAAATTTATTTATGCAGCGTCCTTTTGCGGCAGGCGGCTGTAGCAGTAGCAGTAGCAGCAGCAGCAGCAGCAGCGGAGCCCGTTGCCTTTGTAGTGGCAGCGACAGCCAGTTGGTCGCAATATGAGTGTCATTC
>JAWNPV010000033.1:18626-29159 GCA_035078785.1 Collessia kirishimana
GCAGCAGCAGCAGCAGCGGAGCCCGTTGCCTTTGTAGTGGCAGCGACAGCCAGTTGGTCGCAATATGAGTGTCATTCGAGGGCATTGCAAGGTCGTAGCACACACAGTCTTTCGCCCACTGAGAGCCTCATCGCATGGCCTTTGGCGGCCACACAGATGCACAGATACAAAGCTTCCACAGCACACTTTTCGCAAAAAAATGAGCGTGAGACTGAGATACAAAACTGAGAAGATGAGCGAATGACAGAGAGCGAGCAAGGGGCAGTGATGGGAAGGGAAGAGAGGGAGAGTGCGAATGCGAGTTGGCTCCTCGGTTAATGAACGTAGTCTACGCACGCTGTGCTTTAATTAGTATTCGTTTAATATCTGTCGATGGCAATGTACTGCTACTGCTGCTGTTTGTATCTTACAGATACTTTTATTTGGGTTTCTACTTTGTTGGTTTACTTTGAGAACTTATTTGCAATTGTATCGGTTTCGATGCCTTAAGTCGCCCGTTTGGCTGTCTTGCCGTGTGGCAACTGAATCGCCAACGGAATGCCTCTGCAAAGTTGCAAGTTTTCGCATAACCCACAGGCGGTCTCTCTCACAAATACAATTTCTCTCTCTCTCGTTTCGGTGGGCGGCTTTGGGTGGGCTCAGTTAGAGTTTGTTGTGTTCTAAATGTCAAACTGTGCGAGCAATTTTACTTAAGCAAACCACTGTGGAATGTAAAACCAATTCAATTGACAAACTTTTTATCCAATGAATAAATTCAACGAGTGCACAAGTGACTCACATGCGTGTGTCCATTGAATTTTAAATGTACAGGAAATGGTTAATTAGTCCCACTGTATTTTATGCGAGAACAATTCTCTCGCTCTCATCGAAACATTTCTGTTATCATCGACTGCGCGTAGCCAAGTCCAGAGGGAGCCGGCATTTTTGTTTTTCTTGTTTTGTTTTGTTTTGTTTATTGACTCGAATGTTTACTTAAGTTAATTTTATTACTTTTTTATTCGTTAATGAGCTTTCGTTTTTAAATATGTGTGTGTTTATTAATAATTGGAATTTTTCGCTGCCTGTCTGGGTAACATAAGCATGTAGAGCTGCCTGTCGATAAATCTGTCCAGATGTTTGCACTTCAGTTCTCTGTTAGTAATAAAGTGCATTGACTGTGGTCGCCCCCAAGTCCAGAATTGCAATAGTATAGTCAGAAGACAAACAATTGGCGAACATAAATAGAAAATTGCATTCTCACATTCCCTCCTGCATTTATTTACTTGTTCTACTTGCAATTTTCTTGGAGGGGGGACTTTGCTCTTCGGTCTGAAGCTCTCTTATTGAGGGCCACAGCTGCTTTCTATGGCTGCAGGTCACCCGGTAACTTTCGTTTTCATTGCATTGAGACGCAGAGAGAGCATACAAAAGAGATTGTGACAGTTCTCTCTCTTTTGCTCTCTCTCTATTATTGTTTTCACACAACAAAAGTTTTTTCCATTACGGGCTAATTTATTGGAGACGCTTTGAGCAAACAATTGTCGTTGCTTAATGCGTGACATTAAATTAAATATAATTAGTTCAAATACGTTCTTTGTATTTTATTTTAATTTTAAACACAGGTGTTCAATTTTCATTTGTTGTACTGTTATTCTAAATAAAAATACTTGCACAGGCTTTTTGTTGAAGTTTGAATAGGTTTTTAAATAAAAAAAAAAATAAATAACCATTAAATTCAAATAATATATAAAAAGTATAAAAATTCCAGATTGGGCGTTAAATCGTTCGATTTAATGTATTATAGTAGCGTCGAAAAAGAAACTATTACTCGTCATATACGAATCGTGTATTACAGTTTTATATGTAATTAGTGTTTCTAATTCATGTTATTCTTAATTAATCCTCTTAATCTAGTTATATATTACCATATTTATGATATTCAAATTACAAACCGCCACATTTTTCAAATCACCAATTTGAATTGTGAGAACTAATCGCTTCATATTGATATCGCGCTTTCGATATTTACAGCCCTGGTCTATTATCGCAAAGCATTACTGCCAGGTGGCAACTCGGTCAGTCAGTTGACAGCTGTTATCATTCGCATTACTTTGTTGCTGTGAAAATACAATTTGTTACATTTTGTACACATTGCAAACGTGCAGAAACTTGCAATCGCTGCTGCGCTGGCATTATAGGTGTGGCATTTCATTGAACAGATATCAACACAGCGGAGGCGTTATGTCAACTACCACGTTAGTTTGTACATCAGTAGTGGATACGACTTTATCACAGCAGCCTCAGCAGCAAAATTTTTCATGTCAATCGCAGCAGAGGGCCCCTGCAGTTAATGGATCAACACAGACCCTTCAGAGGCCACATGTATGTACGCACAGTTGTTTTTGTGTTGCCATAGCAGCGATTGTACTCAAGACTGCAGCAGCTGATTGAGAACAGATTTGCGTGTGTGTGGGGGCGCGCGCGTTTTGTAGTGTATAAATGCAATTGATTACGTGAATATATGTTTGTGTGTATTCCATCGTAGCAACTCGGTAGGATTACAATTACTTTTAATAGATTATGTCAAAGCTGAAATACTCTTTTCTTAGTTGCGCATTGTTATCTTAATAGTGCATAAAAAATGAATTGAAATTTTAGACCTAAACCATTATGCAAGCCAAATGTTGTATATTTTGAAAGTAAATTCAATCCAATAATACGGAATTTGAAGAAACACAACAAAGTAGAACAAATCCAATAAACCAAAAATATCCACTTCAAAATGTTGACAACATAAACATTCAAAATGCTTAAGCCTTACAAAGTACTCAGCTCTGCCCAAGCTCTGCTGTAATCGTTGCCAGCAATCCATGGTTGGATCAGAGAAACAGAAATCACTCTTAAGTCAGTCATATTTTGAACTTACAAAGAAACGCATTATTATTAAGTTTTAATTAAAAGGAAAAGTGATTTAACGTAGCTCAAAGTTTACGTTTTTTTTAAAAATAACAAAAAATTCATACGCATCTGTCTAAAATTTCTTATCAGGACTACAAGCCAATGCTAATAGAGTTTTTCTAGCTCCTACACGGATTGACAAAGTGATATCAAAGACGTCTTACTAGATCATATAACTAGAATATTGAAACGCTTGAAGGTAGGGCAACATTCTGTTCGAAGATGATAATGTAAAATCGTTTAGTTTTCTCTACTAGTAAGGGCATTAAAGTTTCTATGCAATGCAGCTCCAAATTTCACTTGTTAGTGTAGTTATCGTATGCACATATACATACGTCCTTGGTCTACTTAATTTATAAAATATTTTTTATTTGTGCAGGTGATTGTCTAAACATAGAATGCTTTTATAGTATTTAAGCAAAAGAGCTGCTGCAGCTGAAACCTAACAGTTTATTGGGATTTAAAAAGAAAACGGAAGTCCACATGACAGCCAAACTGCATCTTAGTTATGTCAATTCAAATGAAGTTTTTAAAAAAACTTATCATTAGAGTACAAAAATCTATATCTTCATGATCTTTATAATCAATTCCGAGAAATTCAGTTATAAGTACGTGGGCTTACTTATAATAAAATTTAATTATTTTGAGTAAGAACTGTGTGGTACATAGTAAGGCAAATCCATCTTTACTTTTAAGACTTAAGGGAGGGTAAAGTATTTAAATTAATTTGAATTAATTACAGATGCTGTTGGAGGACGATGTTCATGGAATTATACAGCTGCCTAGTCACATAGTGGATGTGATAGAGCATCCACTCTTCCAACGCCTGAAGAAAATCAAACAATTGGGCTTTAAGCCATATGTTATGGATCCAAACGCTAATCATACACGTTATGACCATTGCATTGGGTGAGTTATGTCTAAGAATAAATTCCAATAAGACAGATGGGCCTGACGACAGCTCTTCTATTCGACTGACAGAACATACAGAAGCGCTCAGGTCCAGCTGAAAGCCTTGGAACGGAATTCGAATTATGAACCGAAGCTGCCTGATTGGTGTCGCCTATCAGTGGAGATAGCAGCGCTACTTCATGACATAGGCCATGGACCCTTCTCGCATTGTTGGGAGAAAGTTTGCGAAAAGGATTTTGATGTGAGTAACCACCAGGGACTATTTAAGAAGATTTTTATTTTTATTTTATTTAATTAGCACGAAGAAAATGCTTTGGCCTGTGTGGATAGAATTTTTGCAGACACCGCATGCCCGGAACTGTTAGAATTACGTGAAGAACACAATGGTCGTGGTGTGAAGCTTGTCAAGGCGTTGATATTGGGCCGCATTGAGCTGTTGGATTACCCCATGCTGGGTCACGCTTATATCTTTGATATTGTTCACAATCGTCGCTGTGGCTTGGATGTGGACAAATGGGATTATCTGAGAAGAGACAACAAGAGATTGAAAGTCCTGAGCCCAGAGCAAATGGACTTTGATGAGGTCTTTCTCAAGGCTAGAATAGCACCAGATGGCCAGCGCATTCAGTATCGCTATGAGGACTATCATCGCATATATCGTCTGTTTGAGGTGCGATGGAATCTACATTTAAAAGCCTATCGGTTGCCTAGGACTTTGGCTTGTGATGAAATTCTGCGACGCTTGGTGCGGCAGCACCAGCCGCAATTACTAGCAGTAAGATCGCATGATCTCGAGGCCTGGTTGGCCTTCTATGATGAGGCAGTGCTGAGGCTGTTGGCCAATGAACCTAAATCGAGATATTTAAGGCAACCTCAAAGGTTGAGGGAATTGCAAGAGCCCTGCGACGGATCGGCTGATGACTGCATATGTGTTATCTCTGAAAAACTTGGCCCCGGCGTTGATATGCAGCCCGACGACTGTTATGCACTCTATGGGAATGAGAGGTGAGTTGTGGATGCTTGATTTCATCACATTGTGCATTTAGCATTTAGGAAATTTTATTCTGCCCTTTTGTTTCAGCAAAAAAACTGCCATCAAGCGATTAATGGAATCGACCTTGATACGAAAATGTTACCAAATGGAATGAGATACCAGCACAGGCTTAAGAAAAATATATTTTTATATTATGAAACGGGTATTAAGTCAATCAACCAATCTGCCAGTTTGTTTATTAAATTCTTCCGAAGCTTAGTAAATTTTAAATGGAATACTAAACTGTATTTTAGTTTCTTCAAAATAGTTTTCCACTTCTGATATATTTTTTTAAAGCGTTAAGTTTATTTCATTTTATTTTATACGAATGGTTTGTTCTTTTCTGAAGGCTCAAACTTTGTTCTTTGTTACATTCATACGACACAGGATAATCATAGTACAATTTACACCCAGCGTGTATAATCTTAAACGTTATATAGTTTGTTTCTCATTCATTTTTTATATTATGTTAAAGTTTACATTTAGTTGTTGATTTTTTATTTTTTTTGCTTTTCTTAAGGCTAAGGGAATTAAAATCTAATTTGCTAAAAACAAACAATTTCAACAGTTCACTTGAAGACATCACAATTCGAATGCAATTTACAATATTCACTAAACTTAACGAATATAAATATCATAAGCTCTTGATATACAATACGAGTAAATTATGTATTTTTATAAACAATTTTCAAATATACACAAGAAACAAAACAATTATGAGATAAGAATACAATAACCTGCCATTTGAATAGGAACAGATAGACGGGCTTTGCCCAAGCAAAGAAAATGGTTTAAAGAAATCTCTGATTTTGAAAGGTAAACCTTAGTTGTTGCTTTTGAATTTATAGATTTTATCGTTAGGCGATAATGTATAATAGACATCAGCTGTCCCTTTTCAAATGACCTGCAATGTATGGATGATTGGCAGTGAGAATGGTTATGCATATGGAGGAATGTGTTTGTGATCTTAGCTGACTACAGGTTGGCATGGTTATGCCGAACATTTATACAGGTTTCTTGGAGCTTTTGATCAGTTCAATTGCCAGCCAAAGCCGCTGCAGCCGGATGAGCATGGGCTGTGATAATTCGTTGCGGCAAATGGGCGGCCAGATATTGCTTGTGCAATCGCTGGCGACAGAATTGATAGAATTCAATCTCATTGGTGAAATTACGTCGTACGATATCCTTGACCCGTTCACTAACTGGGGGCTTAAAGTTGTTTTTATTGATCTTGGTTAAGTATTCGGCACTGGCTGGGTAAGGAAATTATATTATAATGGGGAAATGATGAAAATAATTCACAACTTACTGGCATAGATATCTCTGACGCCATCAAAGAAACGTGGCACGTATTTCTCCAGGACTGAGAGAGTAGTATTGAGATCTTCTAGCACCCCGACGACAGCATATTGCTGTTCAACGGCAAATTTAGCTCGTTCCAAGGCCCCCACTGTGTTGAAGGGTCTGTGGCGGGGTAGGAAGAGATTTAGCTTGTTGAACCATATTATTTGGTTGTCTCACTCACGTGCATTCATAGTCATGACCACAGAAGAACAAGCTCTGTCTGCGGTGATCTCCTATGCCTTCTACTGTCACACCTTGGGTGTATGTGCATTCCTGATCCCCACTCAATACGCAGGTCTCAAAGTCCTTCTTCAGCCAGGCAGGATGCGGCAGAGGCAGATCGGGAAAGGCAGCCTTGCGTTCTACGAAGTACCAAGGTGCCCGCACGTAGTAGAACCAGCTAATTACGCGCTCCACTGGATCTCTAACCACATTCAGATAGATGGGTGTGGGCAGGTTGAACTTGGTAAAGTTGGTGAAGCAAACATGCTTGATGAACACCGAAGGTTCGGGCAATTCACTGATGACCTCGGCCATTTCCTGTTGCTGATCCTCAGCCAGCCGTATGGTTTCCACTTTCTGCACAGCATCGCGATGGAACTGAAAGTTGTTGCGCTCAGAGAGGCGTCGCAGAAGTTCCATGAACGTTTGACTGCCCACCTTGGGTACCCGGTTGAAGAACACTAATTCCAATTGGGCTTTGCGGGTGTTGTTCAGCTCTCGGACATTCAGAGAGGACATCTAATGAATGAAGAGGGTATAGGTTAGTGGAGATCAAATTGGCAATTTCTTATGGAAAAACTCAACAGACTTTTAAGGTTTCCAAAGATTTGTATCAATAGGTTTCATATTTACCTTTCTGTTCTGGGTGTTTGATATTCATTTAGGGGGGGTTTAAAATATATAAGCGGGGATCTTAAATAGTTTTTCTTTATTTATTTATAAATAAAATTGCAAAATATGGCAAAAATCAAACGTATTTTGAATGGATAATATAAGTTTATTTAATTTTTTGTTAAATTTTTTTGGTAAAATGGAGGAACCCTGTTTACTTCTTTGGAGATATTCTTCATTTTTGGATTTTTGGGATTTTTAAAATAAATTTCCTTCCCGCTGTAGGGCCAGATATTGTTTATACAAACGCTGCTTGCAGAAATAATAAAACTCATATTCGTTGGTAAAGTTACGTCTTACCATGGCCCTAACATCTTCATCCACATGGGGCTTACGGTTATTACGATTCCGATTGGTAATGCTCTTACTATGTACTGGAACAGAAAGGGCTTCCATATTATATAAACACAAAAATGTTGAACTGCAAACTTGAACACTTCTAGGTTGACCTACTCTTGTATAGAAATCTCAGATGATTGAAATAACGGGGTACATATTTCTCCAGGACAGTCAGGGTTATGTTTCTCTCTTCCCAAGTGCCTACCACTGAGTATTCCTTCTCCACATTGCGTTTGGCTAGTTGCAAGGCCAGTGGGGAGTTGAAGGGTCTGGGAAAGTCATAAAATATATCTGCAGCTCCTCCTCACCGATCTTTGCAAGCTTTACTCACAAACAATCATTCTTATTCCCACAGAAGTAGAGAATCTGCCTCTTGGAATTCTCCACCGTATCATTAACGGAGAGGGGTATATACTGACACTCTGGACTGCCCTTGCGGACGCAGTCATTAAAGCTCTGCAAATACCAGGCCTTTGATGGGATATGTCTTCCCGGATAGACGTGACCGTATATTATGCGCTTTTCGAGGGAGCGTCGTGCATAGTAGTCTGCAATTATACGCTCCACTGGATCCCTTACCATCGATACATAAATGGGCTTTTCTCGATTGAACATGGTAAAGTTCAACCAGTTTCCATGGGCCAAGTAGAGCGTGCCCGGGTCCAGCTTTTCTACCCAATGGACCTCAATTTTTTGCTGTTGGCGTGATCGAGTGCGATTCATGCTACGCACCGGACCATTGAGCACCACATTCATGTTGTTAATGGCCGATAACTGGCGCATAAAAGGCATTAGTTGCTCTGTCTCGGCGTTGGTTGGACGATTGAAAAACACCACATCGAGGTGTGAAAACCGTGTGCGGTTCAAATGCATGGTCGTTATACTGGAGATCTGATAAACGGTAAACGGATGGGAGGTCAGGAGATTGTCATGGACATGGAAATGTACACAAATATACACTGGACACTGATACGGTTAATGAGAAACACTTAAATGGGGACAGTAATTATATAGAGCTGGAGGAGACCGTGTGAGTAAATATTTAGGTATTCAATATAAGAAAGCAATTAAATATTGTGAATTTCAAAAACAATTTCATTCGGAAATGCCTGTTTGCGGGCTTTTTTATCTATTAACTAACCTTGAAGTGTTCAAGTGCAAAATCCTCTACAATACGTACATTGAAAGACATGCTTGATCTGTCTAAAGAATCGTGGTATATAAGCCTCAAGTACAGTCAGTGTCACATTGGTGTCCTCCCAACTACCTACGACAGCAAAGTCTCTCTCCACATTCCTTTTGGCCACCTGTATGGCATGTGGCGAGTCGAAGGGTCTACAAAATGCCTCCGTTAATTTTCAATCATCTCTTATGCAACCATCTACCAATCAGCTCTACTCACATACAGAAATCATTATGACCACAGAAGAACAGACTTTGTCTTTTAAAATTCCCCACAAAGTCCGTGGTCATACCTGGGACATACTGACATTCCGGATCACCGCTTCGCACACAATCATTATAGCTCTTCTTGTACCACTTTTCCGGTTTAATGGGATTGTTGGGAAATAGGCTGAACACTATAGCATTACGATAGGCGCCGCGCACATAATAATACCAGCTGATCATACGCTCTACGGGGTCCCGCACCATATTTATGTAAATGGGCTTGGGCAGTTCCAGTTTGGAAAAGTTCAGCCAATTGCAGTGCTCAATGTATATGGTGCCCGGTTCCAGCTCGGTGATCCAAAGGGCTTGAATTATCTGTTGTTTGTGGGTACGAGTGCGAGTGTGAAGCTTCATAGGTCCCTGGGTAACCACGGTCATATTGTTTAGTGGGGCCAGAGTTTGCACAAGCTCCATAAGGGCCTCGCTGCCCACCTTGGCAGCCCGATTAAAGAACACGACTTCCAGTTGGGCGTGACGAGTGTTGTTTAGGTGACGAGTACTCAGAGAGGCCAGCTGAGGTTTTATTTTTTTAAGGAATAAGTTCAGGGATTTTCAAGGATACTTTGTAGAACTGTTAGTCACAACTAAGTAATACATTTTTTATTATATGAGACCCACTAAGTTTACAACAAACAAACTAAGAAATTTTAGAGAAAAAATATTTTAAGATGACATAGGGACTTATTCCTGGGACTTAGTTCAACGACAGCCTTTTCAGTTGAGCTTTCCTAAGAGCTATATACTGTTTATACAAACGCTGCTTGCAGAAGTAATAAAAATCATATTCATGCGTGAAATTACGCCTGAGTAGGGCTTTCACATCCTGGTCCACCGGAGGTTTACGATTGTTCCGATTACGGTCCTTCAAAGATTCCTTATATACTGCAAGAGGAATGGACAGACCCTTGCTCAAGACTTTTCTTTAAACCACAACTCAGAAATCTTACTTGGGTATATGGCTGTTGCCCTGGCAAAATATCTGGGTATATAGTGTTCCAGAACTGTTAGGGTTATGTTAGTTTCCTCCCAGGTGCCCACCACAGCAAACTCCTTTTCAACTTTTCGCTTGGCCATTTGCACAGCCAATGGTGAGTTAAAAGGTCTGCAAAGGTGGGTTTCTCTACGATTAACGAATCCCGAGTGGGTGTTTCTTCCCAAAAAACTTACAAGCAATCTACATTGTGTCCACAGAAGAATAAAGACTGACGCTTATAGTTACCATCATGGTCATGGACAGTCAAGGGCTGAAAGACACATTCCGGGTCCCCTCGCCGTACGCAGTCGTTAAAGCTCTTCGTATACCAGCTCTTACTCTTTAGCGGTGCCAGAGGATGCTTCCTAAAGTATATGGCATTTTTATATGAACTTCTGATATAGTAATACCAGCTGATTACGCGCTCTACAGGATCGCGAACTAGATTTATGTAGATAGGCTTGGGCATATTGTGTTTATTGAAATCAATCCAGGGCAGATGTTCTATGTAAACGGTTCCCGGTTTGAGATTAAAGATATGAGCTGCCGTCTTGGCCTGCTCTGTAGATGTCAGTTGACGTTTGGGCTGCTTACGGAGAAACGAGTGATCTATTTGAAAGCGATTTTTGTGCCGCAAATGCTCTAGGAAGTC
>JAWNPV010000033.1:29259-40395 GCA_035078785.1 Collessia kirishimana
CAGAGTGACTCGCTACCTACTTTGGTGCAACGTGTAAACACCAAGCGGTCCATTTCGGCAAAAGCTGTGTTATTCAGCTCTCTGGGAGTCAGGGAGTGTAACTGGCGGGGGGAGGTTAGAGGTTAAAGGCATATAATCGCAAAAACTTAGAAGTAAACACAAAAGGCTGGACAAGGCGCAGTGAATCGACAAAGTGTTTAAGGTATAAAAAAAGTTTTGTTCTCTGTGGTTTATTCTTCATAAAAATTTGATCAAAGAGATTGATATCACTAGGTAGTCACCCAACTAACCCAAAAGTCCCTTCTTTTCCAGCTCATTCATATTGAGGGCCAGATACTGTTTAAATAAACGCTGCTTGCAGAAATAATAAAAGTCATATTCATTCGTTAAATTTCGCCTGATCATGTCCTTCACCTCGGGCTCTATATAGGGCTTGCGTTTGTTCTTATTCCGATTGGTAATCTTGCTATTGTGCACTGTTTGTAGAGAATAAAGATCGGCATTAGAAGATGATCTCAGTGTCTCAGAGTCTGAGGAGAGAACCTACTATCATACATCAGCTTGGCTCCGCGAAAGAAGCGTGGTATATACTGTTCGAAGACGGTGAGGGTGATGTTTGTTTCCTCCCAGCTGCCCACCACGGCATAGTCTCTCTCCACATGTTCCTTGGCCATTTGTATGGCTGCTGGAGAGTTGAAGGGACTGCAAGTTGTTTATTGATTATCATTAGGCGTTTTCGTATGAGAAGCCTTCCTCTACTTACAGACAATCATCATGATGACCGCAGAAGAATAGCGATTGTCTTTTGAAATTTGCCACATCATCCTTAACCGTGTGTGGTATATATTGGCACTCCGGATCGCCACTCTTTACGCAGGTATTAAAGTTCTTCTTATACCAGGAGGCTGGTCGGATTTCTTTATTGGGAAACTTACGATATTCAATGGCGTTCTTATAGGAGCTTCTTACATAGAAGAACCAGCTGATCAGTCGCTCTACAGGATCTCTGACCATGTTGATATAGATGGGCTTGGGCAGGTCGAATTCCTCAAAGTCCAGCCAGTTGATATGCTCTATATAGACAGTGCCCTCTTCTAGGTCGGCTATGAATTCCGCTGACTCACGTTGCTTGCGCTTGTTCATCTGACGAAAAGTGTTCTGATGCATACCCGATCGCTCCAATTTCAAATCATCATTGAAGGTTTCCAGGGCATTAAAGAGCTCCAGCAAGGCCTCGCTGCCCACCTTGGCAGCCCGATTGAAGAACAGCACATCGATCTCGGCATCCTTGGTGTTATTTAAACGCTGGACTTTGAGGTGCTTAAGCTAGGAAATGTTTGGGTATTATGCTTTAGACCGATGTAAAAAGAAGTCTTCCGAGCTCCTTAGTTGAATGGCAAGCAAGAAAGAGAGAAGCAAGTCTCCAGGTTATAATAAAGTTAAGCGCATATCCTTTAGCAAAGTTTCTTAAGATTTATTTATTTAGTTCAGTATATCTATTTTGTATTCTTAGCTAACTAATTATTTAGCGTCATCTCCTTATCCTCGTTCAGTCTAATCAAACTCTTATCCACTTTTAGTAGATCGTCTAGCTTAAGGGCTATATACTGCTTATGCAGACGCTGGCGACAGAATTGATAGAACTCGATTTCGCGGGTGAAATTGCGTCGAACCATATCAATGATCTCTTGTCTAATGTGGGGTTTCATGGGGTTGTCATTGCTCTTCTCTCTGTTTAGGCCAGCTGTAAAGCCGAGAATAAGCTATGTAGTAAAGATTCTGTGATGGAACAAGGACCTTAGAAAGTCACCACTTACAGAAATACATCTTCGAGGCATCCGCAAAGTAGCGGGGTATATAAGCCTCCAAAACAGCCAAAGTCTCATTTGTATGCTCCCAAGTGCCAACCACAGCGTATTCACGTTCGACATTCATTTTGGCCAATTGCAAAGGCAAACGAGAATTAAAGGGTCTAAGGAATGTAAGGATCAGACTCAACCTCTTGCCATAATCTTCATTCAGATGAGACAACTCACGTGCATATGAACTCATTGTGACCACAAAAGAACAGAGTTTGTCTGCGGTGATCGCCCACATGTTCCAACAAAGATCCCTCAATATATGTGCAAACCTTTTCGCCACTTAAAACACATTGATCGAACTCGGTGTTAACCCACTTGGGATTGGGCATCTGCCGATTGCTACGCCTGCGTCCAGGCACAAACACCCAAGGAGCACGTATATAGTAATACCAACTGATCACCCGCTCGACGGGATCGCGCACCATATTGATATAGATGGGACGGGGCTGATCGTGTTTGGTAAAGTTCAGATAGTTGACATGGCTGGCGAATACATTGCCCTCTTCTATGTTGACAATGTTGTCAACCCAATCGCTCTCCTGGGCAGGATCAAGAATGGGCACAATGCCGCCATTCTGAGGATCTTTTTCCACCTCAAAGTTATGGACCTTACCCAGCTGTCGCATGAGCTCGATCAACTGTATGCTGCCTGTCTTGGGTACGCGATTGTAGAAGAGCAGATCAATCTCAGCTTTCTTGGTATTATTCAGATCATTGGCATTCAGCTGGAAGATCTGCGAAGGTGTAAGGTGGATCACTTAAAGGAGGTTCGATTTATGGATGGAGGAAGCTGAAGAGGCCCGCAGCCCGCCGTAAGATTAGTAGCGAAATATTAAAGCAGAAAAGACAAGAGTTTTGCTGTTGCCAAGAGATGGGAATATATTTGCTAAAATGAGAAAAATTTGAGATACGAAGCTGTCCTAGTGGTAAGAATTTGCTTAAATATTTGATTTAGCTTCTAGGTCCTCAAGGGCTTTCCACATTTTGTTCTTGTGCAGGGCTATAAATTGCTTATAGAGACGCTGCTTGCAGAAATTATAAAGTTCGATTTCATAGGCAAACTTCTGGTTAAGATAGCTTTTCACATCCTCATCCAAGTGGTTCTCATGCGGTGTGGTATTCACGGTGAACTTGTGGATCTCGGCTAAATCAAAAGCAGAACTACAATTAGCAAAGCTTCGTTTTAAAGATCTCTGACAACAAAGAACCTACTATAGTACAGATTAAAGGCCTTTCGAAAGAACCTCGGTATATAGGCTTCCAGCACAGCCAGGGTGACATTGGTATCCTCCCAAGTGCCTACCACGGCGTATTCTTTTTCCACATGAGCCTTGGCTATTTGGGTGGCCACCTCTGAGTTGAAACCCCTAAGTTTTCAAGACACTTTAACAATTTATAAACGCAATCGCCTCCTTCAGGGGCTACCTACGTGCAGATCTCCGCGTTGCCACACAAGTGCAAAGAGAACCTTCGCCAGTCCCCGTTGAAGGGATTTTGAGCATCGAACACACAGTCAGGAGCTATGCGAGCCCTAACACAATCACTGAAGCTGGTGTCAAAGTATTCCTTGGGCTGTAGTGGCTTGTTGGGCTTTCGAAGCAGGGAATCGGCGTACACAGTTGGATGACGTTTATAGT
Organism: Collessia kirishimana; assembly: GCA_035078785.1. Classification (NCBI taxonomy): domain Eukaryota; kingdom Metazoa; phylum Arthropoda; class Insecta; order Diptera; family Drosophilidae; genus Collessia; species Collessia kirishimana. The sequence continues at coordinate 32,759 of JAWNPV010000033.1, forward strand.
AGTAGGCACTTATAACCTTCTGTATGGGATGGCGCACCAGATTGATATATATGGGCCTGGGCAATCCGTGCGCCGTAAAGTTGATCCAGTTTGTATGCTCCACGTAGGCAGCCGGTTCCTCAAGCTCCATTAGCTGTTCGGCAAATGCTTGTTCGTCCTCAAATGTTTCGGTCATTGGCTTGCCCGGGGGAATCTGATTGCGAAAAGCGGCGAAACCGTTTAGATTGCCTAGCTGAGCCAACAGGCGAGTCATTGACTGACTTCCTACTTTTTCCAGACGATTGAAGAATATTAAATAGCGTTCAGCTTTGGGTGTATTGTTTAGTTGCGAGGGCGACAGACTATCCAGCTTGAAGAGGACAAAATAAGTCAATCGAAATGGATTAACCAGACCTAGGCTAGGGTGATTGTAATTTCTCTTTATAAAAGTACCATAGGGTTAATAGAAAATCAGATTTGAAGAAACTCTACGAAATTTTCGTGTGGTTGCAACCAAAGCAACCAGCAAGTAACTCAACGTTGTGTTAGATACTATAGAATATGAAGGTTTTATCAATATATTTAAGTCAACAAAAGAAAAGGATGTTTCAGTCTAGCTGTATGAACAATTAGATCACCGAAGATTTCTATTTATATTTATTAATCGATTTGTCAAGATCAAAGTACGAAGTGAGGCTGTCACAACTCCAAATGTTTATTTATAGCAAAATACTGTCGATATAAACGTTGCTTGCAAAAGTTATAAAATTCATACTCTTGGCTAAAATTAGCCCGTAAAATTCTCTTAGTTTTCTCGGCAATATGGGGCTTCCAGTGATTTGTATTGCGAGGTTTAAAGGCCAAACCTACTTTTGGTTCTGCAGGGTTCAAAAAGAAAGCATCGGGTAATAAAAATTTAAGAACTCAAACATATAATCTGGGATTTTACCAAAATATAGCTTCGTGACGCCCTTAAAGAACCGTGGTATATAGTATTCTAAGACAGCCAGGGTTATATTCACATCCTCCCAAGAGCCCACCACGGCAAATTCACGTTCCACATTCTCTTTGGCCTTGGCTACGGCACCTGGAGTATTAAAAGGACTGATCTACGTATTAAGAGGGGATTTCGGGGAGGGATTCAACGGTTCTCAACATACTGGCAGATGGGAGCGTGACCGCAAAAGAATAAACTCTGTCGCTTATGATCATTAGAGTCGCCTTGGAGTCCTTGGGCATAATTATAACGGCACTCTGGGTCATTTCGGAGTACGCAGTCCTCGAACCTTTTAGTGTAGAAATTGCGATTCTCAAATTCCCCAAACATTTTATACATCATGAGGGCATTCCAGGGTGTGCGCTTATAGTAGTACCAACTAATGACTCTCTCCACGGGCTCGCGGACCTGACATTTAATGGGGAGACTGTTATTTCATCTATGGTTTTTAGTGCCAGAGGTGATCCTACCAAGTTCACATAGATGGGTTGGGGGAAATGGAACTGTCGAAAGCTCATGTAGTTGGCATGCTCCACATAGGCAAGGGGCTTTCCGTCGGACAAATCATTTATGTGCTTGGCCAAATCCTTCTGCTGATTGTGATTCAGATAATTGCGGACCTTCTTTGACACGGGAGCGCGTTGAAACATAAAGTTATTCCACCTGCCCAGGCGCCTGATTAGCTCTATGAGGGTCTCACTGCCTGTCTTGGGCACTCGATTGAAGAACAGAATCTCGCTGGTAACAAATTTGGTGTTGTTCAGCAATTTCGAGTTTAAACGCCAGAGCTGAAAAGGTCGCAGGAGGCAAGAGGAGTAAGAGACCAATATAAGCAAACTAAAACGCTAGGAGAAACAGACAGAAGCGCGAGTGAGACACATTGTTAGCACGTGTACACAGTTAGAGACAGAGACAGGCAGCCTCTTGAAATTAGCAAGACAAAGACAGTTGGATAATTCGTTCTATGTGTTTTAATATATTTCTCGTGATTTTACTACTAACTATCTAAAGCTACAGGCTTTATGGCTTGCCCTGCTAATACTCATCGTTATACTCATTCCGCTGATCTGCCACCAACAGATAATCGTCATTGTCAAACTGCTTCCCATGACTGAGAGCAGCATATTGTAGGTACAAACGCTGTTTGCAAAACTCATAAAATTCAATCTCATTGGTCAGATTCTTGCGTAGAATCTGACGCGTTTCATCGCTGACAATCTGGGTGACATTATTTCGATTAACCCGCGATAGACGCTCCTTGCCCACTGTAAGATTTTTGAAAAGATTAAGACAACGGCCAAGGCAGCTTGGAACACTGAATGCTTACAATAGTAGGCCACCTTGGCATTACGAAAGTATTTGGGTATATAGGCTTCCAGCACGGAGAGGGTTATGTTAGTGTCTTCCCAGGTGCCCACCACGGCATAGTCCGCCTCTACAGTTCGTTTGGCCTTCTGCATGGCCGCCCCGGAGTTAAAGGGCCTAAAAGAATGCAGCCCTATAATAGCGTATCTCGAAAGGCCTACGAAGCCTACTTACATGCAAAGCTTATGGTTCATGCCGCAGAAAAACAAGGTCTGTCTTCGATGGTCCCCCACAGGGTTCTTGATCTCGTCCTGAGTAAACGTACAGTAAGGATCATGATTTTTTACACAGGTGTCCAAATCCAGATTTAGAAACTCATCTGAGGGCATGGGCGGGGCGTTGTCGCCCAATTTGGCCTTCATATCGCGATAGTACCAGGCAGCTCTGATATAGTAATGCCAGCTGATGAGACGATCAACGGGATCGCGCACCAGATTAATATAGATGGGTTTTGGCAGATGGAAACGCGTAAAATTTATGTAGGCTATGTGCTGGCTGTAGATGTGAGGTTTTCGCCTGGTAAGGAGATCGGCAATGAGATTCTTTTGCATTTCCTTGCGCATCATGACGGTCTCATGCGCTCCCCCTTTATTGCGGGCATGATTAAACCCATTGATCTTGCCAAGGCGAGCCATGAGCTCCATCAACGACTGGCTGCCCACCTTGGGCACTCGATTGAAAAATACAAAGTCGGCTTGTGCGAATTTGGTATTGTTCAAGAGATCGGCTTCTAGGTTGTAGCCTTCGTTTTCATCGTAATCGTCATCCTCATCTTCATTCTCCTTGTCGTCGTCATCCAGCTCATCCTTGTCATCAAAGTCTTTGATCTTGTCATCCGCCTCTGCCTTCCTAGGCAATGCCAACTGCTTATCATGTGGTGTCTTGTGCAAATGCTGATGTCCCAGGTGATCGCGATGCCCATGATGATGCTGATGGCTCTGTTTCTGATCTGCTACAATCAGCAACTCATTGCTTCTGGGCCCATGGACATTGTGATAGTTTCTCTGCTTTGTGGGGTATATTTCTGGATTAAGTTCTCTTCCCAAACCAATCGGACGTTGACTAATTAAATGGAGTGCCAAGTAAGCAGACGAAGCATAGCGATAGAGTAGAGTTAGGTAGTCTAATGAAACATTTATTCTTAAAATTCTTAGCCTAATTCTAATTCAACAGTCTCAGTTTGGGTTCCTTATCTAATCTCAGTGCTATATACTGTCTATTCAATCGACGCCTTACGAACTGATAAAACTCAATCTCCATGCTCAGATTTCGACTGAGCGTTGCCCGCATCTCGGCACTGATAGTGGGCCTGAAGACATTTCGATTCACACCTTCCATCTGGCGCCGCATTCGATGGTATTCCTCTAGGGCACCCGTAAAGTAACGGGGTATGTAGCCCTCCAGAACCTCCAGGGTGGTATTCGTATTTTCCCAGGTGCCCACAACGGCATAGTGTTCTTCTACATTTCTTTTGGCCAACTGCATGGCTTTATGGGAGTTGAAGGGCCTGCGGAGTGATTGAATAGGGTTGGTGGCTTAAGGTAAGTGTTGTCCAACCTCCTGGGCGTCATTTATTTTACAGTTGTTCGATAAGCTTGGACCACACAGGTTACTATTGTCAGTTCTAAGTTTTAAATATTTCAAATTTTAAATATCGCGGTATTGATCAAAGCTAGTATGACAAACAGCCCTCGTAAACAAAATTTTTATGTTTAAGTTGCTTAATGAGAAACTACGCGAGTAACTCCTGACTCATAGACTTCACTAGTTGTTGTTCTCAAAGTTCTGTTTCGAAATCTTAGCATAGAAGCTTAGGTGTAGCTTTAAACAGTTAAACTGAATTTTCTTTGCACATAATCCAAGCATCTGAGGAAGCAGCTTACCTCCAATTGGTTATAGTCTTAATGACACATGGCGTTTCAAAATCTTGAGAAGACTTTTTGTCTCTAGTATCGCTTCTACAATGTTTACAAATCTATCTTCTTTGTATCAGCAAGATCTTCCCAGTACATTTTAAACTGTAGGAAAATTTACTTGGTACAGTCCCAGGCATAGTAGCACTTATACACTTACTTACTTATAGCTATAAATATATCACAAGAGATATCGTAATTTTCTTATCATTCAACCCTTCTCACAACTCTCTCCAATAACTTATCGAACAACCTGTTTGCTCTGTTCAGCCTGACTTTGAGCTACTCACATGCAAACCTCAAAATTTTGTCCGCAAAAGAACAAGGATTGCCTTCGATGATCACCCAGATTCCCCATTTCCATTTGTTCGTAAACACACTCAGGATCGTGTTCCTTGATGCACTGATTGAACTCCTTCCTGACCCAAGCGATATCTGGCAGCTCATAGGCATCGCCGAAAAATTCATGACGCTCCGCTAAATACCAAGCAGATCTCGTGTAATAGAACCAGCTGACCAAACGCTCGATGGGATCGCGCACCAGATTGATATAGATGGGCCAGGGCTTGGCCAGAGCACCAAAGTCCAAGAAGGCCACATGCTTGGTGTAGGTATTCGATCCTGTATAGTTGAGAATTTCGGTTTTTAGAAAATTCCTGGCAAATCTGCGATCCATGATGATTACTTCATACATCATCTCAGGGTCTCGACGAGCCTTAAAGTTGTTACGTTTGGCCAGAAGCAGAAGCAGATGCATCATCTTTTCACTGCCCGTCTTGGGCACTCGATTAAAGAAGACCGTATCCAGTTCGGCACGCGGAGTGTTGTTAAGCTGGCCTGTTGTCAGGTGTTTTAGCTAACGGATTGCAAAAGTGGAGGCAGAGTTGGCAGTTTGTTTTCATTTTCGAGGCAGAAACACACAGACAAGACACAAAACGAGTCACAGAGGCGCAGCATGATATAGACGGCAATAAGGTGAGACAAGTAATACACATAGAGATAGGACAGACAGAGACAGCAGTATACAATTTACAATATACAACATTTTACAGAGATCTTAAGCGGTTTAAAGCAAATTGGGCAACAGGAGGCACAGCCTTTGGCCGCTGAGACTTGGACTGGAACAGCTTTTGGGCCCACTCTGCCGCATTCCCATGTACATTGTAGCCTGGTCTGGCCTACCCATTCCCAGCGCATCTTGGCTGAGATTGAGGTTTCGCAAGGCCCACGCAGCTGTGGGGCATAAAGCAGGCTTAATCCTCCGCCTTCCCCATTATGGACTTACCTTTTACGCGTCTCTTGCTTGAGTAATTTAATTTTAAATCGAATTTCTATCGCTTCTATGTCGCAAAACTTAACTGAACGAGCACTGGTCAACAAAATCAAGGAAACAATCGAAAACTGCGCTTACAAAGTCCAAAGTGTTGTGGTTTCTCTTCCTTTTTTTCATGTTAGTGTAAAGGGATAGTCAAAGGACAGAGATAGCTAGGAATAATACAGGTAGAGACAGAGAGAGAGCACCATAGGAGCTAACTGTTTACTAAGAGCTGGGTGTTGTTTGTGTTGTATGTGTGTGTGTGTGCATATGTGTGATCGATGGTACAAGAGCAGCTTTGACAAATACTGTTATGAGTGATCGTTTGACAAAGAATTTATATGGGTATGGACTGTACTTTGAGCTAATGAACGAGAAGAGAGAGAGAGACACCAGGCTGTATGAGCCCACGCGGCAAAGAGAGATACGGCGAGAGAGAGAGAGAGAGATGGAGACGTATATAGGCATATGGATAACGCTTTTAAATGTAATATCAAACACCAAGTACAAGTAGCTGAAGCATATAGTCTTTCCAGCTTAGATGCATAGATTTCCAAATGAATTTGATCGATAAGGAAAATTTTTAATGGCCAACAATGCACGAATATGGATTTATGTTGACAACCATGTGGTATGGGCTAATGCACGATTTTTATGGATAAAGTAAGAGAACAGCTTACCTGGCCAGTGCTTTTCAAATATTGATAGGTGCCATGCAGGGTATTGATGTCATCTTGTTCTGGAAAATAATTGATAGATAAGTCTTTAGATCAGTAACTTTAATTTGAAATTATTGTATAATTTTTTATCATCATTTATAGTCTCAAGAATAGACGCTCTTTTCCATTAACACACTTCCTAATCCCTCTCGAAGAGCTTTTACTTTTATTGTTCAATTCAGTTTATGCAATATTTGCCTATGAAGTTTGTGGTGCATCCGTAAACCCAGTGAAATCCATTTATAGATTCACTAACCGAAAATAAAGTTGATAAATATAAAAATATGAGTGCAATAAATATGCAAGCTCATCATGGTTCCTTTCACTTTCCTTCGAGTGTGAGAGGATGCAGATAGGGATCAAGCACCAAACTCCAGACACCAAACGTTCAAACACCATCAGACTTTAGACCGCTTTTGCATGTCTCTTGGGTTTATCACAGCGAATTTGAAAGGTTGCCCAACGCATGCAAATGTTGAGGACTTGGCTGCCCTGCCGTTTGGCTAGCTGGCTAGCTGGTTGGCTACCACAGCACTGACTGTGACTTCATTGTGCCTCCACGTCTTTCTGAAGTCTCTGGGGGGCAATTAAAATTTTAATGCTCCAGCATTTGTTCAAGACTGGGGCGTAGGCAGGCAGCAGAGCCTGCAATTTCATGCCAAATGACTGCAATTGAACAGTCAGACAGGTCGACATGCGGAAAATGTCTTGATTTTTTTTGTTTATTTTTTCATTTTATTTTTATTTTTTTTTTTGTGTTTGCCTGCAGTTGGAGGTTTTTTGAGTCTGGGGGTCGATCGCACCACTTTCCTGTGGATTGGCCAAATGTATTTCATAATTTGACCGGATGAACAAGGAAGTGCGAATGTGAAACCAGATTTGTGCAGATTGTTAAACATTTTGCTCTGTATTTGGTCGGTTTTGGGGAAACCGTGAATGAAAGTCGCAGAAATGTGTAACTGGTTTCCAATTTGAGCGTGTATCCAAGTCACTGAACCAGAGTAAAACACATTGCGCTCTGCGGTTGGACTCGTAAAAAGCCACAAAACAAGAAGTCTCACAGCTGTTTTTTTTTGTTTTCATTTTCATTTTTTATTTTTTATTTTTACTGTGTGGTCTTGAAATTGGGTTATATATGCTATGACGTCTGATGGGAAGGTTATAACTCCGCTTATGGCTTTTTGTGTGCAAGTTTCTGATTCTAAATGCAGCTGTCGTATGAGGCATTTTGTTTTATAACCGCTTTGGGTTAGTTTTGGTTTGCTTTGTAACCCGAAAGGGGGACAGTTTTCTTGTAGCTCTTGATTGGGCATCTTATAAGGTAACAAATTATTAGACTCAGTGTAGAT
>JAWNPV010000033.1:40495-59309 GCA_035078785.1 Collessia kirishimana
CCGAAAGGGGGACAGTTTTCTTGTAGCTCTTGATTGGGCATCTTATAAGGTAACAAATTATTAGACTCAGTGTAGATCTTCATCGATCATTTATTTAATTTATTATTTATATTATTTTATTAATTATTTATTTTTTATTTATGTTTTTTTTTCTGTATTCTTCCATTAAAAGCGCTTTGCGACTTTAAGTGCGAGGGCGATAAGCGACGTATTAAAAGCAAAAGGGATTTCAAGCTTTATTTTTTAAAATTAAATATTAATTAATAGCTAAAACTAGAAATTTGACTGCTTTACCCATTCCATTGTCTGTTTATGGATCTGCGAGTACATTTATCCCTTCATTTGCCCGTTGGCGTCTTAAAAAATATGTATTTTATATAGAATTTTATGTGGATTACAAATCTACATTCTCTATGTATATTCTTAAACACAAAATCGATTTCTATGTTAAGCATTTTGAGGATTTATTTTATGCAACTTAAAGTCTTTAATACAAATAACTAAGTGTAATAGAGTCAGCACCTACATGCATATAAATAAGTCTGTCTTAATTGCTATTTGATTGAACATGAATACAACATATGTACATATGCAGGGGGGTATATGAGCTAGCCTTCAGGTTTTTGCTACTCACTGGTGTTCTAATGTAACCTTCATTTCGTCTAGCTCCGGTTATTGGCCAGTAAAGCTGTAACCGAAGGTGAACCTGTTCCATAGTCCATAAAAATCCTACACATGCAGGGGCGAGGCGAGTTCATTGATCAAAATTGCTACTGATATTAATGGAAGTATAAAACCAATACAAAGCAATTTTATTTTTATACTGTTTAGGAAAACAAAAACATGTAAATTACACAATGAATCTATACCTTAAGATTTTTGATAATTTTTCGAGTTATTTTCCATTCTATTTCTGTAGCTGATTGCTTGGGTGCGCCTCTGTCGTTGGCTTTGTAATGAAAATTGTTCTTATGGCAGCCAGTTGGCTTTTACTAAGCATATGGTTAGTACTAAGGTGTTTAACTGGCAATTTAATTGAAAATAAAGTTGTTTTTGGCTTAGTTTATAAGAGCAACAAACTGGTTCTTGCCAATGCAGCTGCCAGGGGCAAAGTTGCAGTTGTTACATATTTTTCTCTCTTTTTTTTTTTTTTTTTTTTATTTTGTAAGTGCCACTTGAGATAAATGCTGAGCAACGTTGTTGAGAAAATGCCTAAGAACACAAAAAAAAAAGACAATAAAAAAAACCCCATTAAGCTGGAAAATTAAAAAGGTTGAAAGGCAAGAGCATTAGGTAATTGATCAACTAGAGATAAACTCTAAGGGACCAAGGAGAGACTAGATGCAAAGAGATCTTTTAAGGAAAAATCTACAATTTATTAGAAAACGTTATATTTTTTATTTAAAGCTTCCTCTAGCAAGCATGATCATCGTTTTTTTTTTTCCATAAATCTATTTGTGCATCAGACCAAAAATAAAACCGCATACCAACAGCTGCAACAACCTCAGCTTTGTGGTTGCTAATTAGTCCAAGTCAAGTTCAATGTTGAGGCAAAGAAAAAATATAAACAAAACTAACAACATAAAACGCTGCCGTCACCATCACCATCGCCGTCATCATCATCATCTTCACGAGTTATACGTACTTATCTTCATCGCCATATCTCGCATACCTGACACCACCGCATCAAGCGTGTGTGTCTAGAGTCAATTAAATGAAATATTTATGAATGAATGAACGGTTAGCTCATGGCAAATAGGTTTTATGAGGTATTTTTTTTTCAAATTTTTTAAATAAAGACGAAGGAAGACAAAGTGCCGTTGTTGTGAGAAAAATGCTCATCAGCGTCACAAAGTTTTCTTTTGAAACTTTTTCGTATTTTTTGGGCCATTAGCCATTTATTTGACATGGACCCAAGGGGAGGTTAAATGCGGAGACAATTTGTAACTGTCGTCTGAGGCGTTGCAAGTGACGCGTGCGCAACGAAACAGCTGCGCCTGCGCGCCATAAGGCGCAACCCACAAGTGCACTCAACTGTCTGGGCCTGGGCTAACGTGTCTATCGTATTAGAGCGCATCATGCGACGCGATGTTAGGCCATGCGATGCTTCTTCAGTCGCTGATCATGGGATCATGGTATCAGCCATGGCTACAAACTAAATGCTAAGCAAGTACAGTGGACTAAGGTTATGTTAATTATATTAAATTTTAATTTAATTTTCTATTTCCCATTAAGTCGCCTTTATAAACTTATGTTTTCCTAAAATTTTTCCAATTAAATTGAATTAATTTAACGCCAACTATTTGCCCCACTGTTCGCAGCCAGAGTCAGCTGTCAGGCAAGCCACAGCACAGTTGGTCTGGTCTTCTCCCATCATCTCTCCGTGCCACCACGCTGATCACCTGCCTCTCCTCTGCGGTGCATTCGTATATTTCGTCAGTGGCAGTGGCAGCCACAGCAGCTGCTGTGAGCCGTTTTGTCGTTGCAGTTCCAAAAGCCAGCTTTTGTCTAATTTGCAAGATTGGATTGCAGCAGGCCGAGGCGAAGACCAAAACTTCCGGCATGGAAATTAGGGTTTCCCTGCTCTATGCGAAAAGTTTGATTTGATTTTGTTTTATATTTTTCTTCTTTTATGGCTTGATTTTACAGCTGCCATCCGTCTAATGATGGAGTTATTAGTTAGCTAGACCTGACATAAGTATAGGTTTTGATTACGTTCGGCTCATTACGTTTGCTTTCAGGAAAATCTCTGCTGACGTTGGCTGTCGGTCAGAGGAAAATGCTTGCCGCAATTTGTAAATCGAGGCGTGTCAAATCGTTTTGTTGAAGTGCATACTTTGCGGTTAGAATGAGTGGCATGAGGATGTTTGAATCGAGTGTCAGTTGACTGACAGATCGTCTGAGTAGGCCTCGTTTCAGATTTAATTGACATTCGAATGAAATTCCGAATCGAACCACTTTTCTCTCTTTCTCTCTCTATAGGGAATGAATGTGAGAGTTCGATTTCCAAGTTTATTAAAGTTCGTTGCTCTACTAAATAAGCTGAGTTGTCGACACTTATTGATTTGTTTAAAGAATTTCATTTTTCATTTTCATTAGATTTCAACGAATTGAAACTTTTAGCTTCTCAGCAGAATTATTGCTTTTCACGCTAATTCAATTCATGTTATTTAAATGCTGCATCCACAAATCCGTATATTTCCGCAGCTTAAAATAATTAAATTCGAATGTTTTTTTTAACATATAAATTAATTGAATTAGAAAAAAAATTCTTGCAATATGTTCAATTAGATTTTTTAAATTGTTTTGTTTGTTTTGGTTCTGGTTCTACCGCAGTAAATTCCGAGGCTGCTTAATGCATGTCAGAGAGGCTAAAGCTCCGAAACCTTCCACACACAGCCAATAGGTAAATAATTTATGAAGGCCCTAAAATGTTTTAAACGACTAAAAGCAGCAGCAGCAACAACAACAACACTAAAAGCCATATCATTTAAATATATAACTGCAATTCATGCATATTGTAATTAAAAGATAGCCACGATGCGAATAGATATTTCTGTTGAGTTTGTTTTGTAAAATTCTTATATATAAATACGTATGTATGAATGCTGTTTTTAATTTGCCAGTTTATTAGTGCAATGAGCTCTATGAGCATAAAATATGCAGTAATTTATGCATGCAAAAAGCATCGCCACTAATTTGGCTTAAAACGTTCAACTAATTTATGGATGGCAGCGCAGAAATATTAACAAAAAGGTGAATTTGTTTTAGGGTTTACAGATCGGGCCGGGCCGATGTGGTAATGAAAAATCAATTGGGCGTAGCTGGCATCTTTTTTATTTAGCATGTTTTTTGCCTAAAACTTCCTGTTGCATATCGGTGTATCTAAAAGATACATTTGCATATTCGCATTGCACACGCACGGCCTATGCAATCGAGCGTTAAGCTTAACACAGTTGGCACTTGGCCTTGGCTAAGTGAGAGATATGACAAGTGGGCATTGAGTTATTAGACATTCATCATTGGGAGATCTTGATAGTGGCTTGTCAAGAAGGAAGTAACTCGCATTACTTAGCTAGACAGACCTTGGTCGCAATTTCACTTGAGTTTATTACTTCTAATTCAATCAATTTCAAGTTCATCAATTCAAATCAATCCTATCAAGCATCTTCATTATATTGTTGGAGTTTCTTTCCCATAGTTTTTGTTACTTACTTGCTGAATCATGTCCGCTTATGTGATTGCCAGTTAAGCCCAATGCTGAGAACTCGGATGGCTGTAGCTTCACCTCCATTTCCTTTAGTCGACTGTTCAATTTGCTTGTGTGCATGAAGAGGAAGAAGGTGCACGATATGGCCAACAATGCAATCAACTCCACGGAACTGCAACAAACAAGGGTAAAGAACAAAGTTTTAGAAACATTGTTAGTCAAAAGGTCGCCGCTCCAGTCCGCTGCTGGACATTTTTCTTTGCTAGTGCACCAGCCCTATTCACATTTACCATGTCAGCTCTTCAGCTCTCTAGCTCTCTATTTATACGGCCATTAAGCTTTTATAATTTACGCCAAATTGGTTTTTAGCAGCTATTATTTCATTTACACTTCGAATCGCTGTCACACACAGAACAAAATCTTCTCTTCTGCCAACCTCCTTGGTTGGTCCACTCTAAACATTGTTGTTGCCGTTACTGTTGCCGTTACTGTTGCTGTTACTGTTGCTGGTGCCTTTTGGCCGCTTTGGTAACAAGAATGAGAACTACAAAGTGTGCGCTGTGACAATATTTAATTAAGTTCTGAAAGGCCAAAAACAAAACAAAACACAACACAACAAACAGAAAAAGAGAAAAACAAAAAAGTAGAAAAATGTTAAAATTGAGAAAAAGAGTGGGAGATGCCAAGGGCTACAGTAAAGAAGGCAAGTCAAATGCAAAAATTATAAAAAAAAAAAAAAGAAATTAACTAACAATATGACATAGTTGGGTGTAGGTGGGTGGAGATGGTAGATGGCTACTCCAGATAGCTACTCCATGGGCTCCTGTATTATAGAAATGGTTTTTCCACAGTGGTATCATAGAAGACAATTAATCTCTTGGATTATAATTGCCTTGGATTGAATTAGTTATTAAGATCCACGTCGATATATCATAATTACGGTTTTTTAATACCATGATTTAAGAAGTTTACCATTCTACCAGACCAAGTCAAAGGAAAACATTCGATTGAGAAAATACCTTCTATGAATTTTAATTCTTAATCTGTCAAGTCATCGTCTCTGGACGGAATTCTCATAAATAATTTCATAAATCAATGTTATTTGTTTAAATGCCTAATGCTACTTGATTGATGCATATTTTACCAATCATTTCTACATATCGTGGCATAAATTTTCTATTTTTGTTTTCCTCGTTTTCTCCCATCTATTTTCTTTGAAATAATACTTGCAGCTCTTTAAGCAAATATTTTAGCTGAAAGTTGTTTTGTTTTTCAACAATATTTGCATATAACAAGCAGTATAATGTTACTTATAAACTTTTCGCAAGTCATACAGTCACACAGTCATGACCCATTTACTCTCAGATACAGTTTCAGATTCCGTTTTTAAGCATTTCCCTACATAAGGGCTTGCCCGGCTGCAACCGACCGGACAACACAACCTTTTTGCTTCTATTCTTGTCGCCCCGCATTTTGGCCTGGTCAATTTTTTGTCCCCCCTTTTCTTCTTCTTTCATCCAGCATTGGTGTTTTTCTTTCGTTTTGCTAGCTGCTTATTTTGTTTTCCATTTTATAATTCCCTTAAAGTCTCCCCCCTTCGGCAGCGACCGATGGTCCGAGCCAGCCAACAACATTGTTGATAACAAAACAAAGCCAAAGTCATAGCAACAGAATGAGAGAAAGAAAATAAACTAAGAAATGGAATGTTAAATTGTCGTTTGTGAAAGTTGAAATACACTTAATGAATGATCACGGGGTAAATGGTAGTTTCTTGGCTGGATATCGAATTTGTGTTATGAAAATATAAATCATTAGGTGGCGAGAAAATTGCGTTATACAGCCTGCTGTGTTAAGTGTCTTGAAATATATAAAAATTGCCCTTAAGCAGAAAAATTTGTTAATCCCAATGGGGAATTATGTAGAAAATTGTTATTAATTAATGTGCTTTGTTTTCCTAAACAGAAATGTCTCCAAGATTATCACGAACAGCATTTTAGGTGACCGTTAGAGCTTAGACCTTAAAATATTTGTTTAAATTTCATTTCATTGAATTTCCGACTCTTTTTTCTTGTTTGTCATGCGACTTGCCCAAGTCGTAACTCTTTCTCGCATAGTGTATGCAAAAAATTGCAATGCAAACTGTTTTCTTTGGCAAGTTTTTTAATGCAGCTGTCCGCTGCTGAAGCTGGACAGCAGCAGCGACAACAACAACGAAAAGACTGGAAAAAAAAATTAAAAGCAAAAATTTTTCTGTTATTGTTTGCTTTTGTTGGCATAAATCTACAGCTAGATAGCAAAAGTAGTAAAAGAAAAAATAAATACAAATACAAAAGAGAAGAAGGAACCAAGAGAAAAAGGAACAAAAGAAGACAAAAATATATAGAAAAAAAAAACAAACACGATATCAAAATAATAATGACAATAAATGCGGCTATAGGAAAGAATAAAAAAAATTTCCCGGCAGACTTTTTGAGAGTTCCTTAGTTAAGTTCGTTGCTTGTGTTTGCTTGTTGTTGCCCGTTTCAGACTTCATCAGGTGCACAAAAGTAATTTATTTCAAATGAGTGCACCGCTTCCTTCACCTGGAGCTGCTTTATTTTGAAAGTACATAGGGGACTGGCCGACTGGGTGGCTGGCTGAGTTTTTGCGGCCTGAGCCTGAATCTGGTCTAGTCTGCCAAGGTAACACAATGCCTTGACCGAATCACAGAAAAATGAACTAGAAGCGAAAGGCTCAAGTCGCAAATCGCAAACAGCTCAGTGCGGTACTTTCATTTCCTAAGCAAATGAAATGTATCTGACGGATTCAGCAACACCTACAGCTACGACCAACTGCCAAGTCCATAGAGTCACCCTGGGCAACCATAAGTCGCTTTGACTTTACTTTTTGCCCACCTGCTGTCCGCATTTGGCTCAAGTTCTGAGCTTTTCTTTTTGGTTTTTATTTCATTAGCACAGTTGCCGTCAAAAGTTTCATTCCTGGACCACCGCCACCACCACCAGCTGCGGGCAAAGTATATGGTATAAAGGAAAATATAAATAAAATAAGATTTTACTTATGCATGTTGTAAATGTTTTGACTTTGTTTTCTTATGACAATTTCACTTTTTCTTTCGCTCTGCCTCATCGTCCTGGGTTTGGCAACTTATTGTTAAAGTTGACACTAAAGTGACCCGCAAATCCCACTTAAGCGCTGTTCTCACACCCAGCCAACCAGCCAACCAGCCACCCAGTCCATCCATCCCCACCTGCAGTTGCTGTTGGTCGTGTTCTTTACTGTCTAACTTTTGGACCGTATGGGCCAACAAAAAATAAATGTATTGACATTTTGTGTTTGATACACTGTCTGATAGAGTATTTCGATGAACTAGTTCATTTGAATATTTTAGCTTCTGGGGATTCTCATGTTTTGTATATGGTTTTTAGAGGTCACCTACGCCATCTCCTTAGGTTAACTTTTCATATCAAACTACCTTCCTCTTTAGACTGTACCTATGGGCAATGAGAGCTTGCCCTTTCACCTTTCAAGGTAGAAAATTCCAAATCAATTTGTTTAGTTGGCCACACCGCAAGGGTATTTAAGCTTCAGGTTTGGCTATTCAATAGTCTTTCCATTCTAGTAGTTCTTCGTCATTGTACAGCTTAAACTCTATGCTATTCCATTTTGGTTCTTTGTCGTTTTTTCTTCTCTCTGTTCGTTTTCCCATTGGGTCGCGTGGTGTGACGTGTAAATGCCGAAAGTTATGTGATTATTAAAATAATTTTACGTGACTGCGTCGATTTCTTTGGACATTTGTTAGCGAATACGAATAGTCAACACATTGTATGGCAAGCCAGGGCACGAGGAGTAGGAGAGTGGAGCTGGGATAGAATGAAGTTGGTTGGTGGCAACTGCAGTTCGTTTGCTGCCACGTAGCACATGTGCGCGCCATTAGGGACCCAGAACTAGAGCCAGAGCCAGAGTCAGAGCCAAGACCAACCAGAACAGGGACCACCACGAACGGTTCGTTCTACACTTGGTTCGTTAGCGTTTTTTGTATGTGAGTGCGATACAAGTCCCATTTCTATGTGCTGGTATCTTGGGAGTTGAGCATGATGCCAACGCTCCACACACTCACAATTGAATGCCCCGACGACTGGATGGTTGGACTCAGTGGCTAAGGCATCATCATCATCATCATGTTGATTGCAAGTATTGCTGTTATCAATGATGAAGCTGTGTGTTGCCAAAAAATCAAAAACTCCATGGTCAACCAAAGTTAAAAAGTTGTAAATTCTGTTATTAAACTCGAATGGTTTTAATAAAAGTTTTTGTAGCACAATGATTGAAAGAAATATTTTTATGTTGATTAAGAATTGTAAATATTTCTATGGTAAAATCTGGATTTTTAAAATGCGTAAAATTATGCTGTTGGGCCTAATAATATGTAAATTATTTTTAACCATTTTAACAGCTGAACAAAATTGAATTAATTATAAATAAAAATCTCGTTGATTAAATTTCGATAGCCGTCGTTTTATTATTATTAAAAATAATTTCCTGGAAAAAATCAAAGTATTAAAAATTATTATCTAATTATCGAATTAATTATTATTCACATGGAAATAGGTAAATGAAGGCCTGATTTATGCCAAACATATCATTTACTTGGCTAATCACAATTGCCATTTGGCCAATTAGATAATTCTCTAATAAATATGAGTGTTTCTCATGCCTAATTCATTTAGAAATCGCCTTAGAATTGGCCAGACTTTAACGGCAACTCAACTACTTAACTTCCTGCTGCCTGTCACTACTCCTCCTCCCCAAGGCCTGCCTCTTTCTAACAGCCTGATGGCCGAATGGTCCGCGCCTTTCACTTCAAATGTTGGCAATACGACTCAAGACATGAAAAAAAAAAAAAAACAGAAAAATAGAGAAAAAACAAGACTCCACTGGCAGCCGCTATGCAAATTGCTCGCCATTTCCGCTCATTGTCATTTAGCTGCTCATACGTAAGCATCAACTGCACTCTGAAGTCCAAAGTATCTATAGTCAGACTCCACTGTGCAGCATAATTTAATTAAATGATGGCAAATTTTCCAGCTAATCAAACTGCAAGTGGCAAGCGGCTGGCGAAATTGCAGTTAGTAGAAATGATTGGTTTGGATTGCAAAACGAATGTGCCTTACTGATACACATGAGCGTGTCTGTGTCCAAGTGCCAGCCGGGGATCCCAACTCCCAACTGGTAGCAGGCGCAACAAATTGCCTATGAAGCCACATTTTTCTCCGATTTTTCTTTGATTTTTCTGTGTATTTTTTACTACATATATAAAGATTTTTCGCAATCTTTTTTGGAGACGAGGCAAAACGATTTCAACTTTTAGCCAACAGATTGGAGTACATCAATAAACGCATTAGAGACATGTTTCGAAAGGTGTTTGAACCCGGCTGCGTAGCCTCGTGACTTCTGCCAGTTGTTAGGTGGCCGCTGCTTGGCTCGCCTGGCCACTGGCCTGAGGCAATCGTAGAAGTGGTTAGGCAAGTTAAAAGAACTCAGTTCCTGGCATAAAGAAATTATAAAATCAAAGAATATGGCTTGGCAATACAATACATTAATATTCCATTCGGTCATTAGCATTGCTGGAAGCCCGAGGCAGAATCCAGCTCCAGACGGTGCCATGACATAACCATCTCTGGCGGCTGACTTCTTATAACTAGTTTTGCCCTTAGGGGTCACTCAATGATTTGCCTGATTTAGTATGCGCAAAAAATAAATATAAATTCACATTGTTAAGCTTAAAGTTCAACAAACTTTTCTTCCTCCTTTTTAACTATTTTTTTTTTCTTTCTATTTATGGAAGGTGTCTGCTGGTTAATCTTTATAAACCTTTCGCTTGGCTGCAAACTTCATATTGTACACAGAGCTGAGCGTTCATAATCGTGAACACTTCATTAGGCAACAAAGGTAGGCAAAAAAGTGCTGCCTGGTCTGACTGAATGTCCATTTAAATTGTCAACTAAGGTCACCTTGTGAGACCCACAGCGGGTATTGCTTAAGCGACTGGTCAAGTGTGAGAAGCCAAAAAAAAATCCCCAAAAAAAGTGTCTCATCTAATGGGTTTTATGGCCTTAAGAAGTCTGTTCATAGGCAGTGTATGGTGTGTGGTGTGTGGAGGTAGAGAAGCTGACAGTGAGTGGGTTCACAAAGATCACTCGGGTGTCAGCTAGTAAACTTTAAGTCTATGTACCGTTAGGACAGATTCAGAATCAGAGTGAAATGCTGAAGAGACTTGATTTAAAGGGGGTAATCAAAGACGATTTTTATATACCAAGAACTTGATTCCTAAAATTGTCTTATTTTATATATATTTCCAAGGTAGAATGAACGCTGTTTTGCATTTATTACTGATTGTATAAGACAGAAGAGAATTTTATTAGTTCCATTTAAATTTTAGTTTGAAATGGATTTCAGTTACAGCTTCTCCCACACAACAAGAAATTACAAGAAAATATATTTTATTTATATTAAAATCAACTCATCATTAGCAGATACATTTGCCTGGTTTTTACAGTTAACAAGACCTCAATCCGATTCAAACGATATAAATTAATATTTTTAGTTGAATTGTGTATCAGAATAAAATCATGTCAACAATGCTTATCATTTGGCAACCAGGCAAACCTTTAACTAATCCTCAGAGCTTCGACAACCAACAAAGCCAACTTAACCACTGCCCCTACCCTTGCCCACAGTCACCTGCCGACCACCCACCCAACCAACCAACCAACCAACCAACCAGCCAGCCAGCCAGACAGCCAGGCAGGCAGCCAGTATACACGATGGGTTCATGCAGGCGTTAAATGAGTAGCGTTTGACAACTAGGAAGGTTTCTTGACTGCTGCTCCTGCAGCTCCTGTTGCCATTGTTGTTGCTGTTGATTTTGGTTGCTGTTGCAGCAGAGATCAGAAATTAGTGTGCCAACTTTGTATGGGCGCCTGGAACGCCCCCCACACGCACACACACACACACACACACACACACAGACAGGCAAGCCACACACAGATAGAGAACAGCAAGCAAAAATTAATTGCAATGCCGCAAATGACAGCGTCAAGTAGTAAAAGTAAGCAATGTGGCAGCGGCACTGGCAGCGGCACCGACAGAGATAGTGGAAAAGTAGGAACTGCAGCGTATGCGCTGGGCTACCGTGGCTTGGCTCTAGCCAATGTGGGCGTGGCACGTGCGCCAGTTGTTGCAGCAACAAGGATGAGCTCGTTAAAGTCAACTACAAGCGAGTAGCGAAAGCAATGGCAATTGTTGTTGCTCTTGCTGTTGCTGCTAGTTGTTGTTGCTGTTGTTGAGTGCGTAAATTTTACGTTGTTGGCACAAAATGTTATTAACATTCGCTGCAAGCATCACGTGCGGGCGTGGCGTCCGTCTCCCCGTCCCCCTTCGTTCGAAAACTCAAATGCAAGTTCGTTCTGTGTACTGAGCGCGTCTTTTTATCTGTTTTTTTTGGGGCTGTCTTAAGCGGGTTTCCCTTCACTGTAGACTTTCCCAGCATATTGTCGCTGAGAGAGCGAGGAAAACGTGTAAAAGTTTTGAGTAAATTGCATTTGCCAAAAGCGTTGGGGAAAGAACGAAAAAACCAAAAATAAAATAAAATACCAGACCGACGCAGTAAAGTCAACGACAAGGCGACCAGGCAGGGCATCCGCAATCTGTATCCGGTTCCGCAACCGAATCCTTGACACTCAACTCAGCTGGCAAATGCAGCCTACTTTCGTGGAATTTGTTTGATCAGCCGCCAAGGATGGTAAGAGGATAAAACATTAAATGGCTGTTGGTGTTGCAGGAAAGTGGAAAATTATGATTATGGCTTGAACTAGATAAATTCTATCTCAATGGCTAAAGAAAGAAAGTTTTTGTACTTTATAGCTCTGCCTAACAACAGATACTTCTAGGCAGGTGACCAACTATACAGGTTTGGTACTTTTATCAGTAAAAACTTTGATCTCATTCGTGGAAATCAGTTTATGGTTTCAAATACTTTTAAATATCACATCTTTGAGGAGATCTTGGCTCGTCAACACGTGCGGAACATAACGAATGAATTATAGGACTTAACAGGGCGTAAAGCCATGACATTGATAAGACAGAGACTATGTAACCAACAACTTTATATTTTACAATTGTGAGTATCGAACCGATGCCATCAATTGACAGCCTATTAAAGCTCAAATGAAAAAACCCGATGAAACAACTCAGCATGACAATCGCAAAAGCTTCCCTTTATCACCAAAACTAACTTTAATTTTTGAACTTCAGCAACTTTCCAATGCCTCTACGCTAAATCAGCTGCCAGAAAGCCGTGTTTAGATACCATCACCTTGGCTATAATGCCACTCTTAGCCAATTCCAGCTTGTTTGCTGGTTACTGGCTCTTGCCACGACTTTCAATTAAACAATTATCCGTAATCTGATGGGACGGGAGCGTTGACGAACGGCGGCAGCCCAATGGCTATTAAACCAAAAATCTCAGTTAGCAGTCAGAGCCACAGCCAGAGGTGGGGGGGCTCAGAAAACTAGGCCAATTGTAATTAAAACGTAACGTTCTACGTGCCTCTCTCGATTTGGGTTTACTTTTGCCTCAGACTCAGCCTCAGCCGTAGCGGTAGCCGCAACAGTCTAAGCAGTTTTAGCCATTGGCAGCTCTTAACTTGGCCTGACCGACTTTTTGAGGCCGAAAGTGCGTTTGGCTTGTAAAACTAAGTGCGAGCACAAGAAAACCGGTCATCGTAATCAGGCAAACAGACTGACAGACAGACTGGCGGAGTATCCAATGGGAAGCTGAAGCGTTGAACGATGAAACTGTGCAATGTGGATGGCAAAGTTTTTCATTTTTGCTTGATTGAACCAATTGAAAAGGGTGAATTTAGTTTTCAACTCGGTGACGACACACAAGACTAATAAATAAATAAGACAGGCAGACATAAGAAATAATAAATAACAAAGTAGACAATAATAAAGTCATATTTTGATTAGAAAGTTGTATAATCTCAGGGCAGTGGCAGCAGCAACAGCAACAGCAGCAGACGATCCATGTGAATTTTTTACGCAATTGTTTTTCAGTTTTCGGTTTCAGTTTGTTTTGGTTTTAGGTCTGTATGTTGCCATTGCTGCTATAGCTGTTGCTTGTATATTTTTGCACACAGTTGTATAAGTAGCTGAAACAACAACAATGGACATTACAAAAACAACACTATGCCACATGCAGACATATGATTTAATTGAAGCGCCCCGACTCGGTCGACGACAACAATTGCAATTGGAACTGTGTTTATTTTAATTTCACAAACATTTTTGAACTACATTTTTGCTTTTTTCTGTCTGTTTTTTCATCTTGTTGCAGTTGGAATTTTTGTGTTTTGTTATTTCTCTCGTCAACATTTAAAAACGCATCAGAAAATATTTCTTTTTGTGTTTCTCTTTGTTCAAACTGCCGTAAATTGCCTTAGAGAATGTAATTGTTGAACGAAAAGTGTTTTGACTTCAACCTAAAGGCAATCTCAAGTCATCTTGGAGCTAAGACGACCAGGCATTGTGCGGCCTTTGATTATCTTCTCAGACCGAGTTAGTTAAAAGGATCTTACATAAGCGCCCTTTTATTAGTCGATTCCAGTGATCTCAAAAGACCTTACCGTTGTTAAACACTTTGGAATTAAATTTGAAATATGAGCTTTGTTTTTTGGATTTTCTTTGAAGCCCTTGAACATTTCGCTGAGTCACATTTTATGTACCTGTCATCACTATTTTTCTTAGATTTATGTCAGCCAACTGTACAAGTTCGCGGTTATTTATTTTCAGCATTCATTAAAGATTTTTTTAAATATATTTTTAACTCTTAAGAAATTCAAATGAGATGAGAGAAATTCAAGTAGAAAAATGTATTCACAGAAGCGTTCTGGATTAATATTTTAGAATTTTTAAAGAGGTTTCTTGGGCTTACAAAAATCAAGGAAGATCAATGAAGTTACCAGGAACACAAAGGCAATTAAGAGGATTATTTATATAGCTAAGTATCCATAAATCTTTTATTGAAAATTAGTCTTTTAAAGAAATTCTTATTACGTTTGTTAATTGCCATTTAAATCTTTCCAAATTTAAAATCTTAAAAAATATATTTTAGGCTTTTAGTAAAAATTACTACTGGCAGCAGTTAAAAAGACATTTCTATTCCAATAAAATCCTGTTTAACTCGTAATGACAAGGGCTTTCAGTATTTTAATTTCATCTCGCATAAATATATTTTCAAAATCCCCCTAAAAATATAAAACTTGCCATATTTCACATTCTGTTCTCCCCCCCTGTTTCCAAGTAATTAAAATGCCATCTAACCCACTTCCCACATCCATTTGCCTCTCTCCCCGCCACTCTGAACGTCGAAGGAACGTAAAGTGACGAAAAACTCGAGCTTCATTTGGCTTAGATTAACGCGACTTGTAATTAAGTTGTAAAATCTACGTGCTGCGGCCCTTTCAAGTGTAGCCATAAAGAGTCCTAAGTACACAGCAGAGAATGCAAAAGGGGTTCCAATGGGGGAAGGGAGGAGGCTGGCGGCGCCACATGTCCCAAAACTTGTGGCAGCAGAGAGAGATGTAACTGTAAATTCATTAAGCCTGTCATTTTTCGTTCATAGGTGTCGCTGCTCAGGCAGGCATAGCAAATGCTATTTGTGCTTTTGGCCTGGCTGATGCTGCTGCTGCCGCCTGGGCGCTCTAATTGTCGGCTGTCATTAACACACTCTAATTGTCATTTGTTGTTTTGTTTGTTGGCCTTTTCTTTTTGACATTGGCTGGAATTAACAATTTTCATATCGTTAGCCATAAATCAGCGGGCTCTGGACTGGGCTGGGGGGCTGGCGATGATCTAGATTTGAAATCACATGTGAACACTATTGTGGCC
This sequence comes from Collessia kirishimana, assembly GCA_035078785.1. Classification (NCBI taxonomy): domain Eukaryota; kingdom Metazoa; phylum Arthropoda; class Insecta; order Diptera; family Drosophilidae; genus Collessia; species Collessia kirishimana. The sequence continues at coordinate 55,656 of JAWNPV010000033.1, forward strand.
AAAATTGTTTTGTCAGCAATTAATGAATGACATTACCTGAATGCTGAATGAGCTTTGAGTTTCGTTTTTGCAGCGTTGGAAGGAAATAATTAGTGTAAACAAGTAGCTGACAAATAAATATTTGTTGTCTGGCTTCACATTTGTCGGTTTATTTCAGGACCTTTAACCTTTAATCTCGAGGAAGGATGCGCCAAGCTACGTAAAAGTTTAGATACAATTCATAGACATTAAATCTATTAAAACCAGGTCGAATTATAAACATCTTTAACTACCAGGATTTTTTATATCCTCCACAAATTTGCAAATTTTATAATATTTTTATTCTTTATATTCAAATTGAAAGGGAAAGAAAATAAAACAAAAATATTCAGCTGAAACACATGGTCTCCAGATGAAGATAATGATGATGTTACTACTAATGATTTTATTCGTAGCTCCAAGATTGACATTTTTATTCAACGACCATGACTGTCACAGTGACTGTGACTGGCTGCAGCTCCATGCAGTTCCATTTACTATTTGTATCTGTATCTGTAACTGTTTGTATCTTCCTCTGTGCCAAATTGTAACGAAACCAGTAAAAACAATTTGTCACAAAATCTCAACAGAAAACAAAAGGAAGGTCGGTCAGACGAGCGAGAGTAACAAAAAGAGATAGAGAGAGAGAGAGAGAGAGAGAGAGAGAGAGCGAGAAAGAGAGAAAGAAAGGAAGGGGCAACCCTAACTCCGCATGGTTGCATTTTTGGCACATTAAACAATTTGCAATTGAAAGTTGTAGCGAGAAAACCACAGCACGGAATGGAAGAGAAACAATCATTGATCGATTTTCGCATTGCTAAAAAGACTTTCCACGAAGCTTCCAATAGATACTATTACGGTAGTTCGTTTTCATTTCGTTTCGGTGCTGGTGCTGTTGCTGGTGCTTGTGCTTTTCCTTTATGGGATCACGTTCTATTAGCTACGTGAAATATTGCCAGATGGACGTTGGAGAGCAACAGCTGATGGTTAAAGCGAGATGGCAGCACAGAATCGCTTGACTAACTAACTGCTGTTGGCTGTTGCCTGGTTGTTGCGCTGCAATTCAACTTCAGATTGAGTCCAAGTGCGTGTTTAACGCTACTTTGGTTAACAGATGTATACATATGTATACACATACACACATACATGTTGTTACTTGTGTAGTTACAGGCGTGAATGCCTATAAATGCTGAAGTTGCCGCTTGGATGCAGAGTTTTATGGTTTTCCAAAGGCATCAACACTCCGAGCTTTGTCTCTACGGATCCATTCAAGCTGCCGCGATTACCCATTTTCGGTTGATTGTTTATCTCCCTCTGTCTTTCGTTTTGTTTCTGTTTTGTTTTTTTTTTGTGATTTTTTCTTGTTGCTTTATTTTTACGCTTCAACGCCAAAGTCATTACCTTTTTCGGCCGCTACTTACAGGTGGCCAGGCAGGCAGCCACGGCCAGTATTATTATTATTGCATTTAGGCGTGCGGTCAGATAATACAAATAATATTATAACGCCTCTAATTTAAAGGTCAAGAAAGCTCTCGGTATATTTAAGTAAAAATAATGATCAGCTAACTGCTAATAGGAAATAAAATGGTCCATTTCCTTTCCTAGCCTGAAGTAATTTAAGAATTGTGAAGAAATTGGGATTGTGCACAGCTGAGAGGTCTACTGAAAAGTTTTAATATATACCAGATTCAACGCTACAGTCATCCTACATTTATTATCCTAAATCTGTTCGAGAGCAGCCAATAGTGTATTAAGAAAATGTGGGAAGTGTGTGATGTACTGGTAGAGGACAAAGAACATTACAAATGGAAGAATCACGCCGGCATTAAACGCTTGATAATGTTTCGTTGGTTCTTTATTTGCCAAAGTCGATACACATGTTGGGCCATAAATCTTTGTGTGTTCAAGATGTTGATTTGATCAGTCTGTCTGGCGGAGAAATTGACTTTTGATTAAATTAAAACTGCAAGAAACTTATCACCCCTTAGGGGCGCCTTCAGCTGCCTAATTCCCCTAATTTCTTTACTCCACAATCCATGCCCAAATCACTCTGTAATTTGACAAAGAAAAACGAAAAAAAGACGCCTTCAAGCATAATCCCATAGCTCATTATCTCAGCTAAAAAAGTTTGCTCTACCATTTTCATTAGGTTTTTGTTTTGGTTTTTTTTTTTTGTTGGTTTTTGCAGTTTCTCAGTTTTTTGCCATCTAGTCGGGGCTCCTTGACTTTCACATGATATCCACACTCGTATGACAGTCCGTTACACATCCAATCTCATATTCGTTAAGTTTTAGCTTAAGCATAATGCACAAAGACAACGAAATGAATGAAAAAACAAAAAGAAACAGAAAAACAAAGGCGTTGCTTTGGCTTTGGCATTGCCTTGCTTTGCTTTGCTTTGGTGGCAGATTTGCAAACTGAAACTTGCCATTCAAATTGGTGTCAACCAGTCAACTGGACGCCAAAGAAAGTGGCGCCAGTTTCCAGCGAACGACACCAGCAGCTCCTCCAGCAGCACAGTCACAGTCCCAGTCACAGTCACAGCAACACCAACAGCAACACCAACAGCAACAGCCGCCGCCCAGGCACAAGCATCAAAGTAGGTCGACTTTAGCTTCATCTCGAACTTGTTTAACCGGCGACAGGGTGTAGCAAAAAATAATAATAAAAAAGCTAAACTTGCCTGTAAAAAAAAAAAATTTCCCATAAAAGTATCAACAGTATGCATCCTGCGGGAGTCTGAAGACTTGACTTCATTTCTGTGTCTTTGCATCATGGAAATTTAATTTTATTTCACTTCCCGTCCAGCCGTCCCCACATCTGTCCGTTTCGATTTAGCTTTGAAATCTTTAAGAGCTTTATGAATATTGCTTAGGCAAATTAATTAAACAATTTTCTTTTACCAGTTTGGTTTTATGTCAAAATGCATTTAAGCTGATTAGTCTGCAAGAAGTTGCAGTTGTATGTAGTTGAACAAAGCTTAATTAAATTTAACATCAGTGGAATGGAAAAGCAGACAAAATTAAAAGGCAATTTCTCTATGAATGGGAAGCTATATCAGGCTATATACAGAGTTTTTTTTTCTTTTATATGTTTAATTAAATAAATATTCAAAACAAATCGCTATCCTTCATCCACAGTCACCTAATCATATCATATTAATATCGTAACATATATAAGACCTCTCACTTGTTGGGATCTAGGTTATGTTGGAATGATTAGATCATCTCATCATCAACATGCCGACACCCAAGTTCGATTTCCCTTTCCTAAAATCATTAAAAACGTACATAAATCTCCCGAGTATACAACTTAAGGTTAAGAAACACCCTCAACCTGATTTATTTGCATCCTAATGAACCGCAACAATACCTAATTGAATATGCTGTAAGTACAAAAAATTGAATAAAAAATATGAAAAATATTTTCAAACATCCACCCCCCAAGCTGTTACCTTACATCTTTCACTGTCGGGTACTTTTTTGATATTGTTGCTGGTGGTGAAAGGAGGTTGCTTTTCTATAGCAAATGGCTAAAAGCTACAAAAAAAAAATAAGATATTCGAAATCAAAATTGATTTTAATGATGCCCCCGCATGCAAGAGATACCAGAGAGTCCAAAATCGACATCGACATG